>JABUQX010135177.1:15000-17625 GCA_015478945.1 Trachelipus rathkii | reverse complement strand
CTAAGGCTGGTTCAGTTTTAGATGGATTTGATTGTTTAACCGTTTCGCATTTATCAGTAGAGCAGCACCACGTTTTCATTGCATACTTCATATATATATATATATATATATATATATATATAATATATATATATATATAAATATATATAATAATATATATATATATATATATATATATATATATATATATATAATAATAATATATATATATATATATATATATATATATATATATATATATATATATATATATATATATATATATATATATATATATATAATATATATATATATATATATATATATATAATAATAACTAATATATATATATATATATATATATATATATATATATATATATATATAATATATATATATATATATATATATGCTATATATATATATATATGCTCATATATATATATATTCCCCAAAGTCACTTTCTACCGTCAAATTGTTGCGTCACTTTCGTTATACTATCATTATTACAACGGACACAACTCTTCTAAACTCTCCAGTGCCATAACTCCTCCATCAAGAAGGTTCATGCAACACGCCTTTCCACACAGTCTCGTACTTCCCTGGTCTAACTTTCTGAACCATCATACTTAACCGCTTGCTCCATATTACAGGTACTCTACAGGTAAAGACTAGAACATTCCTTTGTTTATTTTCCCTACTACCTTTGATTTGTATGCCTTCAAACGATCTGTTTCGGGGTATATCGGCCTTTGACATAAATTGAACCTGACTTGGGGTTTCCCAAATTCTGGGTGAATGACCTTTGCTCCACCAGAAAACACACACACACACACACACACACACACACACACACACACACACACACACACACACACACATATATATATATATATATATATATATATATATATATATAACTTGTATATATATATATATATATATATATATATATATATATATATATATATATATATATATATATATATATATATATATATATATATATATATATATATATATATATACCCTAATATATATATATATATATATATATATATATATATATATATATATATATATATATATATATATCAATTCTAAGGTCCCACTTAATTCATTAATTATTTTCCCTACTTTTATTAAAATTCTGATCTGATTGTTTGTGAAGCAAAGAATGACCCGTGCAACAATTCACCTTTTATCTTGAAGGAAGATATAAAGCATCCTTGAATATAAGTGGCGTACCGAGTCCACTTTTTTTTTTGGGATCGGGTTCGAGCTCTGATCAGGTTCAAGTCAAATTCAATGTCAAGTTCTTGCAAAACTCTATTGTAATAAAATAATAATAAATTAATGTATCAGATATCTTATTTAATGGAGGTGATGTACCATATATCAAATTTATAATAATAATAATAATAATTAATAATAATAATAATAATAATAATAATAATAATAATAATAATAATAATAATAATAATAATAATATTAATAATAATAATAATAATAATAATAATAATAATAATAATAATAATATTATTATTATTATTATTATTATTATTATTATTATTATTATTATTATTATTAATATTAATAATGTGTGTGTAATAATAATATTATTATTATTATTATTATTATTATTATTATTATTATTATTATTATTATTATTATTATTATTATTATTATTACAATAATAATAATAATAATAATAATAATAATAATAATAATAATAATAATAATAATAATAATAATAATAATAATAATAATAATAATAATAATAATAATAATAATAATAATAATAATAATAATAATAAAAATAATAATAATAATAAAAATAATAATTTTTAATCACAAAAGGATCAAAAAAATTAAGAAAGAAATCGATATTCAAACATGTAATATCCTATAAATATATTTAAAATGTTTTTCCTCCTAATCTTTTTAATTTAAAAAATATACATAACAGGTTTTACTAGATATAATTAAAGTATAAATAGTTATAACAGGTATAACGAGTATAACAAGTTCAAAATTGCGAAGTTCTTCAAGGTTGTAACTTTATTTCTAATCTTTCCTAAAATGATAAATAATCTTTATTTTGAATGACCTTCATTGAAAAAATATTCCCTGGTTTTTTGCGTTTGATTATGTGCTTTTGTATGTGCATCTGTGGTAAAATAAGATTGCTGCATCATTAAATTTATGCAGTATGCAAAGTATAAGTAAAATTAAAAATAAGTCTAGAAAAAAATTAATAAAACAACAAATTTCAGATACATGTTCCTCTAATGTCTAATACCTGGTTTCGGTGAATCACTTATAAATATAAAGTTTTATTTTTTATTTTTTATTCTTTTTTCCAAAAATATAATTTTTCCCCGCTTTACTAGAGTAATTTTGATCATCGACGATGTAATTATCTAGGTGTTCAGATAATAATTCGGAGTAATGATGAAGAACAAGTACAACTATTAGATCTTCCTATCTTCACAGACCCCTTCATCATGGCTTCCAAATTGGTGTAATAAATTGTGCAATCTGGTCAGATCCCTGATGGTCTGCTGAAATATCATTGATGTTCTCTCCCGCTTTGTACCCTTGATCCTTTGTCAATGCTAAGTAAAATGCTCAGTTGAATGTTTC
>JABUQX010135177.1:7500-10000 GCA_015478945.1 Trachelipus rathkii | reverse complement strand
TTGAAAAGAGTTTGCGATTTATCTGGGATAATCTGAATGATGTTTGGATGGGGGAATAGGAGATTCAGTTCATTCGCCACATATCTGCCCATTCAAGGATTTTTTTTTTACAATTGTCACCACCACTCACGGTCAGAGCCCCTATTCAAGGAGGGGGTGTTGTACGCTCAAAAGTTCACCCTCTAGCGCAAAATTACGCATATGAGCACCTACGCAGGCTTTTAAAGTGAGGGGATTAAAATTCAGTAGGAAATACAGAAGATGAAAGAGAATTCCAACAAAACAGATGGTGGTGGGAAAGAAGGAAGCACCACAGCAAACTAGCCTGGAGTTATACCAATGTCAACACAATACTCGTGCGCAGATACAGCACCTATTAGATGCCTACGAAGGCGTTCGTAAAAGGTGGTGGTACGTGAAGTGATAAGTTCCTCGAGCAACTTGGCCGCTGCGGTACCCTATAGGATAAGAGATAAAGCCACCATAACATCGCCTCGCAAAGATTAGAGAGTCAAGTTGAAACTGGAAAGTACATGAACAAGTTTTTATAAAGCCTTTTTCCGTTGACTCGACCCTGTCCAAAGCCGGGTGAAGCCAGAAAAAAAGCCCCCCCCCCCCCCAGATATGAGAGCAGTACTTCATACAATGGGCGGATGAGACCTTTGTATAGCGGCAGCAACTGAGAAAAGGAGGAAAATCTCACAACAGTTTAAACAGAACTTCCAGTTCTTTTGAGGCCGCCCTAGCAAACGTTGGGATGTGAGGTTTCCAACACATTTTTGTTCAAGTTAAGGCCAAGGATGTTTATTTTGTCAACAGGAGAGAGACAGAACCGTTCGCGGAAAGAGAGGAAAGTTTAGAGGTATTTGGAGGAAAGGGAGATTTGTAAAAGTTGGTTGTTTTTTTAAAGAATTGAATTTCCACAAAGTTATTTCTATCCAATCAGCGAGATAAAATCGGAAAGATTTTAAGACGAGAGGCAATCCAGACGTTATAAAAGTGGGAGGTAGAATTGATATGAGTTAAAGAATGAAGGTCGGAGGTCATCGCGAATACGAGTGTGATAGATAGAGGGTGCAGGTGAGATATCATTAATGAAAAGAGGGAATAGTAGGAAGATAAACAGAACCATGAGGAACACCACTATTGACAGGAAAAGAAGAAGAAGTCGCGCCATCAACAACAGCCGATATTGAGAGACGATTTGAAAGAAGCTGATATAAGTAGCAAATAGAAGGAGGAAACCTAAAGGAGGGGAGCTTGGAGACAGGAGTGACGCGTGCCATACTCGGTCAAATGCTTTGGATATTGTCAAGCGCCACCACCCAAGTCCCCCGTAGTTCCTAAAAGAGCGAAAAACCAAAATCGGTTGATAGGAATGTAATATCGCCAGTATGACTTCGTTGCAACGAGAGCCGTACTTGGCGATCGGAGTGAGTTTCCAGATGATCTAAGAAGTGAGTTTAGAAGGGGTTCAAAGATCTTAGATAGAATACCAATGAGAGCTACAGGGCGATAGTTAGAAGGATCAGAGGCGGCTTCCTTTTTTCGGAATAGGTTGGACAATATGAGAGCTTCAACACTGAAGGAGGGAAAGTGCTAGTATTGAGACATAGAGAATATAGTTGAGTGAGGGGCCGAAGAGAATTAGCCTTTTCAGTTGGAGGAATTAGCAACACAATGACAGATCGAATAAGAGCGAGGAAAGGCAGATTTACAGAAGTTAGCTAGAGGATGAAAGATTTGTCAGTATGAGAACCAAGGAGAAGTTAGCGCACTTTCCTGTTAATGAAAGGCCTGCTTTGCTTCGGTCGAAGAGTATTCCCTGCAACGATGTTCTAGCTGAATGAAAATTATAGCGAGTGATAGTAAAAACGAGGAATTTTTTCCACACTCGATTAGGACTGTTCTCTAGCCTTGACATGGGCCAAGAGAATAATGCACGATCAACCATTAGGATTATGAGGAAAGAAAGATTTTAGTTTTAGAAGGAATGAATGAGGAAAGAAAAAATTTATCTGAAGCAAGGAATGAAACCGCTCATCCCATCAACGATTACAGCTCCCTCCTTTTCTTTTAAATCTTTATACATCCATCATTATCCTTATTGAGGTAGCCAATTTGTTATCATCTGCAAACTTGGAAACCTAACATTTAAGTCCCTGGTCTAAATATTTTATACATGTATGAGGAACAGCCACTTGACCAAAGAAATCGTTACGGACCACAAACATGTCTCCTCATTTCCATTAATAAAGACCTTTTAATTTCATTGATTAACTATTATTATATTATCTATTATTATTATTATTATTATTAAACTTTGTTAATATATATAACGTCCTGCAGCCTATTTTCTCAGACCCATATTATTATTTTTGTAACCTCTATTATTAATTTTATTATTATGATTATTGTATTATTATTATTATTATTATTATTATTATTATTATTATTATTATTATTATTATTATTATTATTATTATTATTATTATTATTA
>JABUQX010135177.1:0-2500 GCA_015478945.1 Trachelipus rathkii | reverse complement strand
GGAACAAGACCAAAGGGAGACTTAGGAAGAGATGGGAGAGTTCAGTGGATGATTCGTTGAAAAGACATGGAATGCCTTCGATGCGAGAGCTGAGAGAAGAGGGAATCCTGAAGGATAGAGGAAGACGGAGAAGAGCGTTAGCCCCGCTGCCAGGGTCTTGACCCTTCCTGGGAGAGGTTGTAAGTTGTTAGTGTAAGTATAAGGTTAAAACAAAATAATGACAATAACAAAAATCCAAAAATTAAAATAATGGCAGCTCAAACTGTTTAAAGGCACGAATAAATAATAATAATTCGTACCTTAAAACAAAACATATCAAAAGAATGCTTATTAACATTCTTTCGATATATTTTGTGACTTAAGACTTGACTTTATTTATTATTACCCTCTACTTTCTGAGCATCACAAACTTTCAAACTCATTTTCACAAAATGTTCGTTTCGTATAATACCAATTTCTTTCAGACCGTATCCGTTTTATATATATATATATATATATATATTATATATATATATATATTATATATATATATATAAATATATATATATATATATATATTATATATATATATATATATATATATATATATATATATATAATATATATATATAATATATATATATATATTATTATAGGTACTTTATTAAACCAGGGGGCAGGTTAAAAAAATTAAGGCTTTGTAAGTTGGTAAAATTGAGAAATGGGCGTTTTAATGATCCTAGGGACAAATTCAGAAAAAGAGATTTTATTATTAAACTAAAATTTGTTGAAGTTTTCATAAAGTCAATTTTGGTATTTTTATTATCTTTCTTAAATGTTGAGGATTTTTTTAAATTATTTTTTTTCCAGTGAGATATTTATTGAGTTAATTGAAAATTAAAACAATACCATAGACAGATGCACGGCAGGGTGGCGGCTTGCATTGGCAGACCGCTCCTTGAAACGCTTGCTCAAATCGAGCTGCGCGCGAGCAATGCCGTGGTAACAAACTTACTCGAGTAAGTTGTTAAATATATAATTAAAAATATAACTGTAGATATTACCGTGATATAGAATTAAACTTATTACATTTCTTTATTAAATTGGGAAAATTTAGAAAATATTTGTAAAAATCCCTCAATGAAATAATTCTGAGAATGCATTACTAATTAACCATTCCGATACTAATTTTTGAATTGCCCCCTGGTTTACTGGTTTAATAAAGGATATATATATATATATATATATATATATTATATATATATATATATATATATTTATATATAATATAATATATATATAATATATATAATATTATATATATATATATATTATATATATATATATACTATATATAATATATATAATATATATATATATATATATATATATATATATATATATAATATATATATATATAGTATATATATATATATATATATTATATAGATATATATATATTATATAATATTATATATTATATATATATAATATATATAGTATATATATATATATATATATTCCTTTTTGAGTATTATAGCGCCAGATAGAATGTTTTTAAACTTTTTTTTTTCATATATTATTATATATATGATACTAACAATAAATTTGAGTGCTGATGAGCAGAGTCAAAGAATTTTAAATAATTAAAAAAAAAGGATTATTTAAATTATTGTACTTTTTCAGCTCGGGGGCCAGTTGACGTTAGGGATATTTCTGTAGTGCAAAATCTTATCGGAAAACAGAAGAAAAATTTGTACGGTATAGATGCGCATATTACGAATATAGGTAATCGAAATACTGCATCGTCGATCCATTATAGGTGAATAGAAGTTATTATAATGCATCGTTTGAGCTTCATGATATAGGTTAGCTTGCGGGGTTTACTTAGCCCGTCTTAAGTTCAGGTTATGACATGTTTGTTATGTTTACAGGCAGGAATCTAGTATATGAAAAAAGATTTGAAAACAATTATGTACATTGATTGACCCACATATTATTATGTAATTTTACGGTCACCTTAAATTTTCTTTCACATATGTAAGAAGAATGCCACTAAAATCCCGTTTATACTTCTGCGAGTAGCAGAAAGAGATGGATAACGTTGTGTGTTACGTTAATTTTGAGATATTTAATATGTTGTCAGACATTAATCGTATCTGTTCTCTCAGCATATTGAGATAAAGTGTAACTAGTAGTCTATAGTTTACTGGAAGATGATATAGTATGTGAAAAAAAAAAGTAAATAAAAAGATAACAATGCATGCGCCATGAAAATATCAGTGATCTCCGGAGTTAGTAACAGTATAGAATAAAGAGATTTTATAGAGTATTATAGAGTACCTAAGTATAAAAAAAACAACCACTATATATGTATATACTTACTCCAAATTATGCTACCAAATAAATAAATAATATCTACTAGAGTGAAAAGTTGTATTACTAGGAGATAAGGGTATCATCTATAATATGAGCTATATGCCCACCCTATACTGGTAAGCGTATATTATATCCTCTTAGC
>JABUQX010135176.1:0-35298 GCA_015478945.1 Trachelipus rathkii | reverse complement strand
AGCATCTTAAAATCATGCTTATAATTTTTTTATAAATCTTTGTATACAATTTTTGTTACCAGCTGAAATCAATAAAATCGGGTTTAGCTTCAGCTGGAACATATGTGAAATTTTTGTACTCTAAAGATTTGCTGTTTATGGTGCCTCCATATTAATTATATAACATTCATCATCAGAGGTGTAAATTTGTATCAGTTTTTTTGGTGTATTAGTAATAATTTTTTTGAGAGGTGTGAAAATATGCATCTACAATCCTTTTATAGCATTTAGAATTTGGGTAAAATAAGATGTGTGGAATAGGCTAGATTGTAATTTTTTTAATGTTTTAAAGATTTGGTATAACTTTCTTATGTAAACCATTTTTATTTTTTTTTCGTGTTTTTGTAATTTCTTTTATTCTGTGTTTTTAGGCACTCTACACTGCGGTGTAAATTATATTCTCAAAATAAAATTTTTCTGAATTTGAGTCTGATTGCGTTACCTCAAACACACCAAGGCCTATAACAGTCAATCCCCATTTTCCGGAAACTGAAGGAAAAGAGATTGTGGGAGATATATATATATATATATATATATATATATATATATATATATATATAGTAGTATATTATATATAGTTATATATATATATATATATATATATATATATATATATATATATATATATATATATATATATATATATATAAGGGAGATATTGATCGTGCATCCATGGTGTCAATTGGCAATTCACTATTTTTTTGTTCTGGTAATGTTTATCCAAGAAAAAGTTTTTTATATACAGTCTGGACCTTTTCATCCATTTATGATCCAGCCTGTAATAGTATATTATTTATTTTATATATTCAGTTATGATAACACTGGGCAATAATTCAGTTGTTATAATTATATATTTCTTTTCTAGTACCTCTTGTTATGATTATATTATATAATTGATAAAATATACAATTAATAAAAAGCCCAGTTACCAGAAGCACAGATTGTAAATCCATAGTTGTGCTCACTTATTACACAAAAGACGTTGATAAGCCTTTCTAGCTGTCTCAGAGGTCAGTGCTACAGATTTATTTGATTTTGTTTTTGTTAATTAATGACTGTAAAATTTTGTAGTAATGTAAAGATGGTAAACTTGACTCTTTTTACAGTTTACTATCTTGTTGCTGGAAGGCCGTTGACATCATTAGTCCCCATTTAAGAAACCCCTCTTGGATATATCAGGGTATGTTTCTTAATAGAATAGATATATGTGACTTCATTTAACTGTCAAATATGCAAATATAAATTATGGTATAAATACCAATAATTGTTTATATTTGACAGGGTTCCGATCTTTGGATTCCTCCTGAATCCTTCTAGACGGTTTTAATGGTGGGGTTCACCTGAATCCTTCAAGATTCCGAAGCTGGGATTCACCTTAATCCTACTTCGTTGTTCTAATTGTGGGCTAATTCATAGACTGGGATTCATCTTAATCCTACTTCGTCATTCTTATACTGGTATTCATCCTGAATCCATCTTTTTGTGCTGATACTCTTGAGTGGGATTCCTTAGTGAATCTTTTCTCGGTGCTATTTTGAAGTTGAATTCATCCTGAATCTTTCCTTCTTGGGAGCGCCAGCCGTGAGCCAGGTTCGGCCTGATCCATCTGCCAATTCTAACGTTGGGGTTCGGCCTGATTCTTTCCTCCTTAATAGTACTTCAGCATAGTTGTGATTCTCCTGAATCATACTACCCACTTGGAACCATTCCCCAGTCAAATTCAGTTAAGTCATCATTTATTCACAATTGTTGAGTCTGGATTTCTTATTCCCTTGATTTTATATGCATGAGCAATATTTGAAGCTGTCGTTTCCACTCAGATCTGATCCTAGAGCTAATATCTGTGCTCGTGTACATATTTTACACATTGGAACCTTAACTTTTACTCCAACATGTATTAACTGATTCTATTCAATCATAATCTTTTTATTCGTATGTTGTTGGTGTAGGACTGTGTGATATATTAAGTTTTATCAGACCCACCATATATTCTGAGCGAGTTTAGTAAAACTAATAATTTTACTGTGTGTCAATATCCTTTGATCATTGTTATTTTGTTGACATTATTCTTCTTAATCTTCAAGAACTATATCGGGTTAAGCTTCGAGAACTTTATCGGATTAAACATCGAGAAAGCTCCGGGAAACGAGCCAAATAATTCTACATCTTTCTGGGTAAAATCTTAGCTTGGTATCAACATTTTTATATGTTATCAACCGTGTCACAATCTCCTCGACAGTGTCATTCAAAGTCAGCAGGCTCACGGAGTCCTTGAAGACCAATCCTCCTCCGCGCGGTAAGAGAAACCCCACCTGTTCGTATTACCTCTGATGCAGTCAGGGTGGTTGTTGTGGCTGGGATCTGCATTCAAACCACTATCTTTGAACATCACAAACCTAACATCTACATGTAATTTTCCATAAATTGACCTTCGTAATCTTCAATTTCTTCGAACTTCATATCTCTAAGAAAGAGCGGAGAGAGGTACCTCACCGTCGCACTTGTTGATCCCAGCGTACTTCCCTCCGCCACATATATGATTTTATTTTCAGCCTTGTGTAGGAAGCTATTCCAAAGACTGATATGACGATGCTGAAGATTGGAAATCAACTCTACGCGAAAAAATATGTTAAATTAGGAATAGTTTTATTTAATTTGATATTTTTTTTTTTTCAGTTATTGCATTCAAAAAGAACAATTTATGATGGACCTTTATTAAAATAAATATGCAGATATTGAATGAGAAAATAATGAAAATGAGTAGAACAAATGCTCCGTTAAAAAATAGTAAAAGTTGAATTACAAAAGAAATATTAAATACTCAAACTTTTATTTTAAGTTTTTATTAAATTTTTATATATAGGTAAAAAGAAGAAAGAGAGGTATTAGGGCCCTTCACCAAACTAATGACTTTAACATTATATAAAAGGAATAAGATTGACATTAGTTTTATGCGTTATACAAGTTGTTTTTATATTAGTCAAACAATATATTTTGGTTGACGTCGTTTGGACAAAAGTAAGTTTATATTTATTTTCTCATATATTTGTATTTTTAAAAAGGTAATACTAAATCACTTTTTACGGTAGAATTTTTCGTCTACATTTTTTTGGAAAAAACTCACACCCTAGTTAAGAATCATGGGAGTAAATAAGAAAGATAAAGAAGAGAAAACCCGCGAAACAGTAGAAAGTGGAGAAAAGTGCCCTAAATTCAATGGGGAAAAAGAAGAATATGCCGAATGGAAAGGAAAAGTAGATGATTGGGTGTGGAGTATGAAAGACATAGTTAGATTTCCAGGGATCAACATTCGGAATGCTTTGTCTGGAGAACCATGGCAATTGGTGAAAGACATAAAAAGAGAGAATATCGCAACAGGTGAAGGATGGAAGGAAATTATCAAAATTCTAGACAAAAAATATGGAATAGATGAAAAAAGAACAAAGATAAGAAACATGAATGATCTCTTCAGAATTATGAGGAAAGGAAGAAAGCATAATAGATTATGTAAGTAGATTTGATGCCACCTTAAGGAAAAGTATTGCATCAGGAATGAGGAAATGGATGAGGAACAAACTGAAGGTTTGTTATTTGTGAGAAGTAGGTTGGAAGAACAAGATGAAAAAATCGTGATGAGTAGTTTAGATGGTGAAATGAAATACAAGAGAGTGAATGAAGTATTGATAGATATTATGGGAGATAGCGTTAAAGGAGTTTAAGGAAAAAATGACAGGATTTGGTTAAGTGAAGGTGAAAAGAAAAAGGATATAAAAATAGTTTCCACATTGTCTCACATCCAACATTTCTGAAAAAGAAAAATTAATTTTGTAAAAGTTGTCGCGGTTAAGGCCATAGTGAATCAGTCTGTAGATTTAAAGACAGGTTTTGTGGAACCTGTGGAAAAAAGGGTCATCTAAGATATCATTGTTCAAGTTTCAGTGAGAAAAAGGTGGAAGATAACAAAGGAGAAATAGTTCTATTAGGAGAACTACATATCAAAAACTATGAAAGAAATGAAAGGGACGTTTGGGGTATCATAGATACAGGATGCCCTAATACCGTTGTTGGCGAGTTGTGACTAGGGTATATAATGAGTTCAATGAGCGAGGAAGAGTTAGAGGAAATGTACCGAACGGAAAAAAAGATATGCAAGAACTATTTTTTTGGTAATGAGAAATTTGAAAGTAAAAGTAAAATGAATATCCCAATCCTCCTTGGGGATAGAAAGGTTTATATAGAAACTGAGATTATAGAAGGTAATATTCCTCTGCTTATTGGAACTAAAGTATTAGAAAAACTCAAGTCAAAAATTAATTTTAAAGAAATGATCTTAGAATGCAATGAACTTGTTGAAAGGAAAAAGATTCCTTTTGTGAAAGATGAGAAAGGTCATTTGAGAATAAAGTTGAGAACTAGACAAGAAGGAAAAAGTGTTTGGTTAAATATAAATGAAGAGGGATGGTTAGAAGATGATCAGAAATGGAAGAAGAATTGTAGGAAACTTCACATTGGACATTGTAATTTTGAGAAACTTAAAGAATTGATTAATCAGTATACCAAAAACAATCAAAATTTTGAGATAAATAAAAAGGAAAAATTTAAAATATTAAAAAATCTGTGAAAATTGTGATATTTGTAAGAGATTTAAAAAAAACTCTAGTAAACCTTCAATGAACTCATAGCATTAGATATTGGTGAAATGGACAGTGATAAATTTCTTGTATTAATAGATTGGAATACAAGATTCTGTCAAGCAGAATGGATAAAAAGTAAAAGACCCGAAGAAATGATAGAAATTGTAATGGAAAGTTGGATAGGAATTTTCAGTCCACCAAAGAAAATAATAACTGATGGTGGAAGGGAATTCCAGAACAAGGAATTTACCGAATTTACAGATAGTTTTGGTATCGAACTTTTGAGCACTGCAGGTGAAAGCCCTTGGAGCAATGGCAAATGCGAGAGAATGGTAGGAATTCTGAAAGAAAGTCTAAGAAAAGTAAAAGAAGAAAAAACAGGAGGAAAGAAATGGGCTCTCTATTGGATAGTAAATGCTAGAAATGGGATAATTTCAACTGGTGGTTTTTCACCCAGACAGAAAGTGTTCGGAATATATAATACCGCCATGAAAGAAGAAGAAGAGTACACTCCGGCTCAATTGGAAGAAAATTGGGAAGGAATCAAGTTAAATGAGATTATGAAAATTCAAGAAAAAATACAAGAAATAGCACAAAGTATAGATTGTAAGAATAGGATAAAGAGAGCGTTAAAACACAATGTCAGACATCATAAACTTGAGGAGGCAGAATTAGGAGACAAAGTTTTCTATAAGAAGAGGAATGAAAACAGATGGAGAGGACCTGCAAAAATAATTTCAGAGAAGGAAAACAGTAAGAGACATGGAGGTAACATGAAAGAAAATAACAAAGTGCATATAACAAGAATACAAAAGAGAAATCATGAGGTGGTGTATAAAGTAGATGAGAGTGAGGAGAACTCATCTAGTGAAGAAGAGGAAAATAGCAGGGAAAATAGTGAGGAGGAAGAGGAGGAGAATGACCAAGACAAAGTCTTAAATATATCAAAATTAAAGATGGGAGGAGAATATATGGCTAAACAGCCTGATGAAGAAAGGTGGAGAGGAATTAAAATTGTGAGTAGGGGATGAAAAAAAGGAGGTAAATATAAATATTCTTATAATATTATAGGAGAAGACAATGAGGAAAAAGAATGGATAAACCTAAAAGATTATGATGTGAAAGAAAATACTAGTGAAAAGATAAAGCAAAATATAACCAAGAAATGAAATAAATAAAAATAAACTAATGGATAATGTTTAAAGAAACATACTTTGAGAAATTTGAAGACTGGGAAAACAAGTAAAAGCAGTAAAAAAATGCCAAAAAAAATGAACTTTAAGCTGAAGTTGAAAACAATGAAGTTTATGAAGTAGAAGATTTAAATAAAAACATGAGACCTGTGAGAACAAGATGGATAATAAGTCAAAAGAAAAAGAAGGAAGACAAGAAGGAAAAGAAGAAGAGCTAAGGGATTCATGGAAAAAATTGACAAAGACAGTGTGGCTTGTGAATCTCCTACTTTATCACCTGAAGGTTCAAAAATTCTACTGACAATAATAAAAATGAATGATTGGAGAATAAATACTTTAGATGTTAAAACTGCATATCTTCAAGGAAAACACTTTAAAAGAGATGTATATTTAGTACCACCTGAAGAAGCGAAGACGGAAAAAATTTGAAAACTACGGAAGGCAGGAAGCTGCACGAAGGTGCTATGACAGTATGAATGAAATAATAAAAGAAACAGGAGGTGAGAAAAGTAAAGTAGAAAAAACATTTTTTTTCTGGAAGGAAAAAGGTAAACTGATAGGAATAATGGGAATTCATGTTGATGACATGATCTATGGAGGTGAAGAGTTTCCACGAAAAAATAATTGGAAAGATTAATCAAAGATTAAAGGTTGGTAGTATAATGAGAGAAGATTTTCAATATGTAGGAAGTGAAAAAAGTGACATCATAATGGATCAGAATAAATAAATACAAGAGAAATTAGAGAAAATCGACATGGAAAAAAGGAAGAATCTGGATGAAGATTTGAGTAAGGAAGAACAGACGTCTTATCGTTCTGTATTAGGAAAACTTAATTGGCTAGCACAGCATACTAGGCCTAGTTGAGCTTCTCTGTAGGTAAACTAGGTAGAAATATGCAATGTGCGAATGGTCATAACATGAAGGAAATAAATAAAGTAGTGGAAAAAACAAAAAGGATAAAAACTGAGTTTGTAATAGAGAAATTAAAAAAGGGAAAATTAGTTCTAGAAGTTTATCCTGACGCATCTTTGGGAAATATTGATGAAGGTAAGACTCAAATTGGTTACTGTGTATTATTAAGAGATAGTAATGGAAGGAAGAACACAATTGTGTGCAAGTCGAAATTAGCAAAAAGAGTTGTAGGATCTACTTTAGCTGGTGAAACGATGAGTATGGTAGAAGCAATAGAATGGGCTAAATATATATAAAATTCTTATGGGAAGAATTAAATGTGATGACAGAGGAAGATTTTAAAGTAGAGATAATTGTTAAAACAAATTGCAAATCGCTTCAGGATAATATTCGGTCAGAATCTGGAGTTAAAAATAGAATGCTAAGAATAGATATGTTGAATATCAAATCTAAATTGGAGGATGGTACAGTTAATAACATAGAATGCATAAGCAATAGAGATCAAATTGCTGATGGATTAACCAAAGAGAAAAGCAATAATAAAATCTGGAGTTTATTAAAAATAATAGATTAGGAGGAGATTAGATTGAGAAAGAAAATAGTATTAGATTAATTTTATTTTCAGTCTTGTGTAGGAAGCTATTCCAAAGACTGATATGACGATGCTGAAGATGGAAATCAACTCTACGCGAAAAAATATGTTAAATTAGGAATAGTTTTTATTCAATTTGATATTATTATTATTATTATTATTTTTTAGTTATTGTATTCAAGTGATTTAATTCTACTTATGTGACCTTTATTAAATAAATATGTGAGACATTAGTCAGAGAAAATAATGAAATGAGTAGAACAAATGTGTTCCAAGTTAAAAAATAGTAAAAAGGTTGAATTACAAAAGAAATATTTGTAAATACTACGGACTTTGTTTTTTTTAAGTTTTTTATTAAATTCTTTTATATATAAATTGGTAAAGAAAAGCGGTATTAGGGCCCTTCACCAATCTAATGACTTTAACATTATAAAAAAGAATAAGATTGACATTAGTTTAATGCGTTATTTTGCTGAACTTCATTTGGACAAAAGTAAGTTTATATTTATTTTTCTCATATATGTTTGTATATTTTTAGAAGGTATTATCAAATATATATATATATATATATATATATATATATATATATATAGTTGAAATATATATATATTTTTATATCTATATATAAGTTATATACATATATATATATATATAGCATATAGATATTATTGTTATTGTTGAAGGTTATATGCTATATATATATATACCGTATATATATATATTGAGTACCAGATATATGTTATATATATATGTGTATAAGAAAATTAGATGTATCGTGGGTATGTATATATATATATATATATATATATATATATATATATATATATATATATATATATATATATATATATGTGATAGAAGACTAAAAATTTTGGCATTCTGCTGCAATTCCACAATTTATTTTGGTAGTCCGCTAATTGTGGAATTGAGGACTAAAATTGTTGAATGATTTAAGCATTTCACTAACTGCATCCGCAACTTTTTTCAAATTAAGGCAATTCTGCAATTTTTTTAGGTAGTCAGCAATTGCGGAATTCATGCCTCTGTCTGTGAGGAGAGAGGTATGCATGTAAGTAATACTTTCTTTAAACACAAGAGTATTCATAAGTATACTAGAGTCGATGTAAGTAAAGATGGTGTCAAAGTGAAAAGTATGATTGATTTTATGTTGGTGAAGAAGGAGACGTTGAAGTATGTGTTGGATGTTAAATCAGTGCGGGGGTTAAGAATGGAATTATCGGATCATTATGTTGTTTTATGCAAAATTAAGTTAGTGGGGGCTTGGATGAAGAGGAAGGTGATACGGAAGGAAGTTGGTAGAATTAAGAATGAGAAGTTAAGTAAACAAGGTAAAAAGGGTAAGTATTTAAGAGCGCTTGCAAGAATATCAGTTGAATGCGAACAAGTTGAAACTGAACAAATCTGGAAGCAAATGATAGAAGCGATTAGCAGTGCAAAAGAAATATGTGAATGTGCTAAAGCAGGAAGCAAGAATGAATAAGAATGAGTGGTGGAAATGAAGAGGAGGGGCAAACGAAAAAAAAAAAAAAAAAAGAAAAAAAAAAGAAGCATGGTTGAATGTACTAAAAGCCAATGATGAGGTTTCAAAAGAAAAATGTTGGAATTATACAAAGGAGGGAAAAAGGAATAATAAAAGATGCATACATAGAAGGAAAACAGAGGTAAATGAACAGTTTAGGAGGAGGATGAATGGGGACTTACAAGGGAATTGTAAGGAAGCGTGAAAGGTTAAGAATGAGAATAAAGTGAATCTGCTTAGAGTAATGAATAGGGATGGTGCTTTCATAACTGATGAATTGGGATTTGAGGGCAGTGTGAAGGGAACAATTCGAAAATCTGCATAATATTGGCAGTAATGAAGAGGCGATAGTGAATGTGTGTGGGTTTGATAGTGCAAGAAGGAATAGGTATTTTGGGGATGACATCATTAGTAACGAGGTAATGGGTAGAGTGAGAAAATTGAAGAATGGTAAATATACAGGTATAGATGAAATTACTGGTGAAATGATCAAGAATGGAGGCAGGATGGTGATTTATAGAATTTGGAAGTTGTGTATGGAGGGGATAGTTCCGAGGCATTGGATGAGAGCAGTAAAAGTACCCTTATAAAAGGGTAAGGGGGATACGAGTAACTGTAGGAATTATTGGGGAATTAGTTTTTTGTGTTTTTGTTATAGGGAAGATATGCTGGTATTTTGGTCGAAAGAGTGCATCAAGTGACTGAAGGACTGATTGGTGAAGAACAAGGCGCATTTAGAAGTGGTAGAGGATGTGTGGATCAAATTTTTACATTGAAACAAATGATTGAGAAAATGAGAGAAAAATAAATTATATTTAGGTTTTAAGTGGTCAAAACAAAGGTGGCATTAGGATTAATAGGGAAGCTCTGTGGCAGGTGTTAGTGATATATGGTGTTGGTGGTAGGCTTCTGAATGGAATCAAAAGTATGTATGTGGATAGTGAAGTGTGTGTAAAAATAAATAGTGTCAAAAGTGATTATTTTAATATTAATAGTAGAGTAAGGCAGGGATGTGTTATCTTCTTGGTTATTCAATTTGTAAGTATGGATGAAAGAATTAAAGTTGGGGGTGGTAGGAGATGGTGTTAGAATGATGGAGAATGGAAGAGAGTGGAGGGTGCCCTACCTATTATATGCAGATGATTTGGTTTAGTGTGGTGAATCTGAAGTGAGTTTGAAAGCATTGGTAGAGAGATTTGGCATGGTGTGTAAAAGGAGGGATTTGAAAGTAAACGTAGATAAGAGTAAGGTTATGGTTGTGAGTGAGGGCAGTCCTCGTGTGTAGTTGTGTTAGATGGTGAGCAGCTGGAACAAGTGTCTGAGTTTAAATATTTAGGATATATGTTGGATGAAACTGGAACGGATGATGCAGAGTGTAGTAGGAAAGTTGTGAATGGCAGAGAGGTGGCTGGTGCAATTAAATCTTAGGGGCGTGTTAGGTGTGAGAAGAATTTGTAAAATGAAGAATGAGCGTATTAGAGAGTTATGTGGTAAATAGAGAATAAATGAAAGTACGTTGAGATGGTTTGGTCATGTGGAAAGGATGTATGATAGTCAGTTGGAGCAGATGTATGGTGGTGTGTGTTGGGAATCAACCGATAAGGAGACTGAAGAAAGTGGATTGAAACAAGTAAAGGAATGAAGGAGAGAAATGTGAGTTTGGTAGAGGCGAGAAGAATGGCGCATAATAGGAGTGAATGGGGACTGTTTGTGAGGGGGTAAGGTTGTAGCCCACCTGCTTTAAGGGATGAACCCTTCACTGACGAGATGCCATAGTGAGGGTCCGTCGCAGTCCTGAAAGCCTAGGGTGGATTTTCTGACCGTGATGAGTTCTCACTAGCAGGTATAGATGGTGCAGTTTTTTTCAACTTTAAATATTTTCTACTCCTTTTGTTTTCAGTGCATGCTCACCCATACCCTCAATCTTGGTGGTGGTGGTGGTGGTGGTGGTGGTTAATATAAGGTGAATTTAGCACCTGAAATATATATATATATAGTTAGTTGGTTGCTATATATATATATATATATATACATATAGTATATTATATATATATATTATTATATATATATATATACATATATATATTATATATGTTATATATATATGTTATATTAATATAATACTAAGATATATATCTTCAAATCAGTCAACGTGGAGGTGGTTCAATAACCACAGACAACATAAATGAGGACAAATGCCAAAGCTTCACGACTGAACTATCCCGAGGGATTCAGTCGTGAATCGAGCATATTGCCCCTCATTTCCACAACATCTATAGCCGCAGTAATTTCAACTACAGTACCTGTCTTTCTATAGAGTCCCAAGAAACGAAAGAAATCATTAAAGGACCATTTAAATATATATATATATATATATATTATTATATATATATATAGGTGAATTTATGTATATTATATATATATATATATATATATATATATATATATATATAATTTACACAAAATTCACTATATACTACTATTATTCACTATATTTTATTATTATTATTATTATTATTATTATTATTATTATTATTATTATTATTATTATTATTATTATTATTATTATTATTATTATTATTATTATTATTATTATTATCATTATTATTATTATTATTACGCTATAAACTATACTATTATTTACATATTTTAATATTATGCTATTCCGTATATTACACATAAATGCAGAGGTATGAACCACATAGTCCCAAGGCAGTTGATAATAATAAGGGACCCTCTTCAATGGGTATTTTGGAAGTCGTTCTCATCTAAATTTCAGATAAATGAGTACATACATAAATTGCCTAAATTATGTAAAAATTTTCAAATAAAGGAAATTTTGCGGTTGCAAAATCAGGTTATTAATATTTTATTAGTAAACATTTTGAAATCTCTTAAATTTATTTTCACTCTCTTGATTTTTTTTTAAATTTAATTGAAGATACTCAAGAATAGATTGAAATACCCAATAATTTTTGAAAATTTCATATTTTCTAGTTTAAAGCAGAAAATAAAGATTTCTAAAATGAGAGAAACATCAGGTGTTGATAAAAACAAACATAAAAAGTACTTACAGTTCATTAAAAATTTAAGTAAGAAACTAAAGTGAGTTGATCAAGTGTGTAGTGAATATAAGATTTTGCATACAATTTTACACAAAATTCAACTTGTTTTTAAAAATAATTACTTACCCACAATCCGGTGCAGGACACCATCTTGTATCAGGATCCATTGAAAGAACTCTTCTTAACATAAAGTCTTCATATTTATATGATAATAAAGGATTATTGAGTATTGAATGAATGTCTGTAGGATGCATTAACTGATGACATTGAGGACAGCTTATATTTACACGTGACTCTGTAATTTCCACCATTAAATATTGTTGCATACACTTTAAACAAGATGAATGATTACAAGTCAGCAACTGAGGAAATTTTTCAATTTCCATTTCTTGCAAACAAAGTGAACATTCTTTTAGTTTTACTGAAGATAAGTTTGTAGTATTTTCAGAGGTTGTAAAAGATAGAGCACATTTCTTAGTATTTCCATTTAGGCTATTGACGCTTGTTGTTAAAGGACTAGAATTTGCATCACTCTCAGAGTACATTCCCTAAGGAGATATGAAGTATGAAAATTTTTTGAAACACTTTTTTAAAAAAATATACTTTTTTAAGTTTATTTTAAAAATTAACCAAACAACAAAAAACCATTCGAGTTTCAAGAATTTAAAATTCTTTCAACCATCAATATATTTCTCAACTCTGTGCACAATCCTCACTTCAACATGCACCAAAAATACCATTACACATGTGACAATGATTATAAAGTTGTTATAACTTTCAAAATAAACAAACAAAAAAGAAGACTGCAATACTAAGTGACAGCGACGAGTTAAACAAAAACGGAAATCAAATAACACTTTCAAATTTTTTATATTTTTTTAATTCAATGAGAGCAAATTACCATTGTTATTAGAAAAATTGAAAATGGGGTAAAATGAATAAAAAGTATGGCAATAATTACCCACAACCACTATGAAAAAGATTTTCCTTTCGCTTGATGAGTGAGATTTGAACCAAATGAAGACCGTCTTAATGGATCCCGATATTTCCATTTGTAATCGCTGAGCAACATTTGAGTGATGATTCAGATTTGCCTGCTAAATTTTCATCCGACTTATCGCCGAAACATTAAACAGTTCCGAGAATAATGCGGGTTCTATTATGGATCTGATTTTAGAAGACTTTGAAAATTGTGTGTGTTTGTTTGTGGAAAAGAATGCTATAATGAGTTGGCTGTTATAGTGATCTGTAAATAGCTCGGTAAATGAATATTAAATAAATATTAAAGTGAGAAATCGAGATGGTGGTGGTGGTTAGTAAGCATTGAGAAGCATTTAAACATAGTAGCACATAACAGTATTTTATTCACTTTCATTACCACATTCCACTTTATAGTTTCTTCACTATTTATTTATAAAATACCGTATCCCACTTTATATATAATAATATAAATATATATATACATATTATATATATAATAATATAAATAAATTAAAATAAACAAATATATATATATATATACTATATATATACAATTATATATATATTTATTATATATATATATATAATATATATATAATTATATATATATAATTATATATATATGACATATATTATGACTTATACCATGATATATACTATATATTATATAATTATACTATATTTAAATATGTGGTCTAATATATATTATATACTCATATTATATATATACTATACTATATCCCTAAGATATATATTATATAATATATATATAGTATATAATAAATATATATAGTATATAAATACTCATATATATATATATATATTATATATATCGTCGATCGGGGGGAACAGAGTGTCCTTTTTAGGTTTTTTGTCAATTATAGTGATTGGAAAGAAGCCCTCGATTTTTTATTTCTTTGATCGATGCCAAAATTTTCTGTTAAAGAAATTAAAATAGAAGTTTCTCCATACAAGACTATGTTCTGTAAAGTATTAGAGTCTGGGGGACAGCGAGGAGGATTGTTGAGTCTTTGGTGGTGGGCTTGAGAGAGTGCAATGCGTATCATGTGTGTTGCCGGTTTCAGGCGTTTTAGAAGAAATTGTGTTGTCTATAATGTCCAGGTGTGTGTCTATGTGCAAGAAATTTTCTGGGTTTCGTATTGTCTTAAAGTGTTGTTGTCATGTTGTCGATGTGCATCGCGGTTATGATTCTTTAGAGCTTTTGTTTTGTGCTGTTTCGGAGTTCTTTTGCTTATTTTTAGGCAGTAGATAGTTCGTGCCAAGTGGAGAAGCATGATGTAGAGCTGGCCGAAAGTATTGTTTGTTTATAGTGGTGGATGTTGGTTTATTGTGTGTGAAGTCTGTGCCAGCAATATGGTTCTTAATAAGTTCAGTTTCCTTGTTTGAAGAGGAAGTTATGTTGTCTTGTGTATTGTTGAAAAAGAGGCATGTCCAAGTTCGTTCATGGATTTTGGAGGAGTTTTGTTAAAGGGATATAGCAATGTGTTAGGCTAGACTTGGGGGGATAGAGGGGCGCCCAAGTTGCAGCGAAGTCGTGATTACAGGTAATTGAAGATACATGCTTTTGATTGTTTTCTCGTTAGCCAAGTTTGAAGTTGGTTGATGTATTGTTTGTGTCAGGCTGTGGGTGTACTGGCATATGATGATGTTCCTCTGTGTTAGGTTTGTTTATGGTTATGATCTGTTGTGGTTGTGTAGATCAGGTCTGTAAATAGTTGAATATGTGTGGGGGAGATAGTATTACCTTGGGGTACTCTGTTGTTGATATTTACTGTCTGGATTTTGTATTGTTTGTTTGTATTGTGCTCTGTTTCATCCTGAAGAAAGTTTGGCGAGATGCCATTTCTTTAAATAGTAGGACTTTAGATTTTATTATTTTGTGGATTCAATTGGTTGCTGGAAGATCAACCAGAGTGCTGTTGATGTTGATGCTCGATTACTGTTTTGATGAGTTGTTTTGAGTTTAGGCCTTTGATTGTGGGTTGTATAATATTTGTGAGTGCAGTTGTAGTCAAGTGGTTTTGTTTGAAACCATGTTAGTATTTGTGTTTGATGATGCGCTGTTATTTTGTTTAGTATGGATTTTTCTAGTAGTTTGCATAGTGCTGATAATAGAGAAATGGCGCGGCGAATATGATGAAGGCTCTGAATTTGACTTCTTTTTTAATTTATGGGTAATAATGATGGCTTGTTTACAGATATGTGGGGAATAAAGTTTTGACTGATGGAGCGGTTATATATTTTGTGCGTTCCCTAAGTTGAAGGGTTGTGTTTTGAGATGTTGTCTAGGCCAGTGTAGTGAGAGTTTTAAGATGTGCCTTGTTTATTTTCTAAGGTCCAGTTGTGATTATTCCATTTTGCGGGTTCTGGTCGAGTTTAATTTTCTTGAGAACTTTGATGATCCTGTTTTGAGGGTGTGTGAGTTTTTGACTCTGCTTTGCAAATTTAGTGGCGAGATGCTTGTGTGTGTGTTGAAGTGGGGGTTTTGTTTGTTTTGAGTTTTTGATGTATTGGTGAGTTGCAGTGTTTGTTAGTTGATATATATATATATATATTATATAGTATCATATATATATATATATAGAGTATATATAATATATACATATAATATATATATAATTATTAAATATATATATATTATAATATATATTAATATACTATATATATATATATAATATATATAATATATACTATATAAGTATATATACTATAGTATATATATATTATATAAGAATATATATATATATAGTATATAATAAGATATATATATATTATAATATAATATATATATATATATACTATAATATATACTATATATATTTAAGAATGTACCGATACCAGAAAAGAGGCCAAACGATTACTCAATTTTTTTAGGCTGCGATACGATACTGTTAATTAATAATAATAAAATACACAGTAATAAGATAAGAAACATGTGTACTGCTGAGGCAAAACTCAGGAAGTTCGCACTTACCCGTACAACCAATAACTTAGTCATTATTTCATACTTGGTTGGTGCCCAAAAGTATGATTTATTTATAAATTAAAAATAGTATCTTAACAGCGAATAATTTAAAATGCAAAGACCAATATTAATAACACTTTTTTATGTTCTGTGTTTATAAAAAAATATTTCCCATTTCAATTTTCCAGTCAGTATTAACAAAGTAGCTACTAGCTTTATGTTTTAACATTATTACAATTTACAGAAGATTTCTTTAACTAGCTACCAATATAAAGAATAAAAATAATGAAAAGAAACCTCATTACATCTCGCTGAACAGACAAAATAAAAAATGCCTATTAATTCCTAGTGAGCGGTAACGCAAAATTGTCGGACATCCCGCAAAACTTTAAATTTGGGGCCCCATAATATATATATTTATATATTATATAGTATATAATATACCTATTTACTATATGATATATATATATTATATATATAATATATATAACATATATATAATAATATATATAATGATATATATATATATATATATATAGATTAGAGGTGTAGCGGATAATCGCAATCAATTTTCACTATACGCATCCGCAACCGCACCGCAGCATTTTTCACTATCCGCATCCCCATCGCATCCTCATAAATTTTTTTGCGGGATAGCGGATAGTATTGCCCATCAATGAATTATTTATTGATAGTAACGATATGTGCTGCACTACCTTATATATATATAATATATAATATATACTATATACTATGTATATATCAATTATCATAATATATATATATATAGTATATATATATATATATATATATTAATATTATATATATATATTATAATATTATATTTATATATTATATATATATATATATATAGTATATACATATACCTATATATATATATATATATAATATAATATATATATGATATATATATATATATAAAAGTAAACAGACTTTCAAGGATCACAGAAACAGTCATGATGGGCGATAGATAATAGATTTCAAACGCTGCAAAACGATTGACGCATGTTGCAATTGCAACTTTTCTAAATCCTAGATCCAAAACAAAATTTCTTGAATCACGTGGTTTCACAGACTGTTAAAATTAATGGATGCCTATGCGATGAAATGCTGTAAAGGCGGAACTATCACTAGCCAATAAAAAGCAAAAGATCACAGAAACCCAGACACGCAAATTCCAGCTATTAGCGCATATCACTTGCCGGAATTCCGATGAAACGTTTTTGGGCCTTCTGAGCACAAATCTAGGCTGAGCGCGAAATGTTCGGAAGTGTCAAAGACACTATTCATGATCGAAGAGTTATCAAAAGAAGGAAAAAGCTTGAAATAAAAAGATCCACTGGTTTTTGTGACGTACAAATGGTAAAAGTTTCCACATCTTTCAGAAGTCGCCAGGAAAAAAATTCTTTAGCAAGCCCTTTAACAAGTGTGGCTAGGGAGCGTCTTTCAGTGGTGCAGATTCTCATTTCCTCCTGCTTATATTCGCTCTGATGGTTCTGTTGCTATAATACTCCAACGTGCAAAGTCAATCTCTTCGGCCTTCCTATTTTCCTCTAACTCAACCCTGGACGATTTCTGGCATCCTCTTCCTCCTCTTCTCCTCTTCAGGTGTCCTATGCCTTGCCTGTGATATAACATTTGAACAGTGTGCCATGGCGCTTCTGAAATTTATGGAACATAAGGAAGGCGCGGTGGCCCGGAGGCATTCCTCCCCGAGTTTTGAGAGTGTGCTTCCGTGACACCGCCCCTAGTTCAACTATATTCTCTATGCCTCAATACTAGCACTTTCCCTCAGTGTTGGAAGCGCGCATAGTCCAACCTTATTATTCCGAAAAAAGTTTAGCCGCCTGATCCCTCTTGAACTATGCCCTATAGCATCTAATTGTATTCTATCTAAGATCTTGGAAACCGCTTCTAACTCGTCACTTCCTAGATCATTTGGAATCTCATTTCCCTTCTTTCCGATCGCCAGTACGGCTTTCGGCGCTCGAGGTCTACTGGCTGTATACTTTCCTATCTTATTTAATCGATTTATGGTTTTCCCCACTTAGGAACTACGAGGAGACTTGCCTGATGGCGCTTGACATTCCCCAAAGCAGTTGACCGGTTATGGCACGCGTCACTGCTCTAAAAGCTCCCTTCTCCCTTGGTTTCCTCCTTCTCTTTGCTTACTTATGTCATAGCTTTCTTTTCAAAATCGCTCAATAATCGGCTGTTGTTGATGGGCGACTACTTCTTTCCTGTCAATAGTGTGTTTCCACAGGGTTCTGTCTTATCTCCTACTTTATTCCTGCTTTTTCATTATATGATCTTCTCACCTGCACCATCTAACTCTGTCCACTCATGATGCTATGACTCGACCCATTCACTCTTTCAACTAATTTTCAATTCTGCTTCCCTCTTTGACTTCTTGAATTGCCCTCTCTTTTCATCTTAAAACCCTTTCCGATTTTCTGATTCTCGCTGATCTGACAGAATTTTCCGGGTGGGCTGTCTTCAACCTGTGTGAAATAATTCTTTAAAAAACCCAACTTCTACAAATCTCCCTCTCTAAGGAACTTTCTAACTTTTTCCTATCTCTTTCGACGGTTTCTCTCGTCTCTCCTGTTGACAACATATACATCTTTGGCCTTAACATTAACAAAAAAAATGTTTTGGAAAAACCTCACATCACAACGGCTGCTAGGGCGAGCCTCAAGAACTGGGAGTTCTTTTAGAACTGCCGGAGAACTTTTTTTCCTCTTTCTCAGTTTGCTCCAGCTATACGAAGGGTCTTCATCCTGCCTTTGTTATGCAAGTACTGCCCTCTCATATCCTAGCGGGGTGCTCTGGTTTCACCCGGAAATTTGGGATAGGTAGATGCAAAGGCCAAAGAAGCGCTTATTAAACTGTCCTGATACTTTCTAGACGCCGCGACGAAAGGTTCACTTGACCCTCTATCTTTGCGGACGCGATGTTTGTGCTTATCTTTTTTCTATAGGTACCGTAGCGGCAAGTGCTCGAGGGAACTTTGCACTAGCGTACATGACCTTTACGACGCCCACGAAGCACAAGGGGATGCTGTGTCGGCACATGAGTTTTGTGTTGATATTAGTAATCCAGACTGGTTCGCTGCGGTGCTTCCTTCTTTCCTCCACCTCTGTTCTGTGGAACTCGTTCCATCTTCTGTGTTTCCACTCAATTTTAATCCCCTCACTTAAGACCTGCCGTCTGTGCTCATCTGCGTAATTGCGTTAGATGAATTTTTGAGGCGTGCAACACCCCTCCTTGAATAGGGCTCTGCCCGTGAGCGGCGATGTCAAGTGTAAAAAAAAAAACTCTCCTCTGAAAGGGCTCTGAAGCTTTTGTTATTGAAACATAATTTGGAATTATTAATTTTAAGCATTAATATATATACCTTTTCCAAATGGGTTGAGGCTTGGGAAAGAGGTTGGTGGGGTGCCAAAGAGTTGGGTCCAAGCACGTCCTGCACTCTGGTAATACGGGTATATATATAATAATAAATATATAATATATAATATATATATATATAATATTATATAATTATATATATAAATTAATATATGTAAACTCATATATATGAAATACCTGTGGCTAAAACTCTAAAACTTAACTATCCGCATCCGCGGATCCCCAATCCGCGGATAGTGATTTTTACTATCCGGGCATCGCTGATTTAGTGAAAATCACATCCGCTACACCTCTCAATTATATTATATATATAGTAATATATATATATATATATATATATTATATATATATATTATATATATATAATATATAGTATATATACCCACTTGTAAACACAGCCACCCAGCAAAACCAAGAATACCTACAATTATTAGAAACTTGGGTACTCACCAATAGAATGACAGCTCCCCCCTTAAATCTTCCATTACCCTCCTAACCACTGACCGCCACCAATCCTCACTCCACCCAATAGTCTACTTGAACAACAACCCCCTTCCCCTAAACAAAAACCCAAAAATATTAGGACTCACTTACGACACACACATATGACTTTCTCCCCCCCACATCGACCAAATTTCTTCCTCAACCCAACGAAATTAAACACCCTCCGAACTCTCTCCCAACACAAACTTCAGCGACAGAAAACACACCCTTACCACAATCTACAAAACAACTCCTCAGAACTAATATAACCTATGCCTCCCCCGCATGGTCTCAGGCACTATCACAATCCCAACTAAATAATTGCAAGGTTACAACAAAAACACTGTCCCTTTAGTGGATAATCCAACTGGCATTACCAAAAACTAACCCCATCCAGCATTAACATGACGAGACACACATCCTTCCCATCCACTACCCACTTGAAGATGGTAGAGACACAATTTTTCCAGAAACACTGCATCCACCATCCATGCCACCAATACCTCGCCAACCCCCCGACACCAGACTAAAAATCCCCTCCCTCTCACCCAGCCAAAACTTTTTAATACAATCTACAACAAACATTCCTCCCCCCACCCCCAAATAGGTTTTGGCTCTTTCACATATCCATACACAAATAACTAACACATTATTACAAATCGCCCCCAATAACAATCTGTTTATACTAAACACGCCCATCCCCAAACATCTCCCCTACAGAAGATCACTGTCCAGAAGAAACCAAATTAACCTCGCCCGGTGCAGATCAGGCCACCACCCAAATCTTATGGCAATATTAAATTCAATTCAAACTTGACAACTTTTATATTCCCCTATCTGCACTAGATTCGTATATCCCGGACACAAGGAGCACTTCCTTTCTGAGTGCCCCGCCCTCGACGCTCCCCGTACCACCTTACTGTAACTTCCTATTCTTGACCTGTGGAAACCGCCCAGTGCAGTTTGACCGGCTTTCTGGAGAGCGGGTGTGCGCCCCTTCCAATAGGCTGGGCAGGTCAGAAATGTATTGTATTATATATATATTATAATATATATATAATATATACTATATAAATATATATATATATATATATATATATTATATATATATATATATATATATATATTATATATATATATATATATATTATAAATGAGTATATTTTTTTTTCAAACTAAATATATTTTCATGGAAAGTAGCTGGAGAGTTATGTTATCATAGGCTATATTAAGTTGGTTATACAATATACAGTTAGTACTTCTGTCTTCTACCAAAAAAATTTATATATTATATATATATATAGATATATTTACATATATAATATAGTATATATATATATATATATATATATATATATATATATATATATATTTTATATTATTATAAATATTATATATATATATATATATATATATATATTATACTTATATATTATATATTATATACTATATATTACTATATATATTTATATATATATATATATATATAATATATATATATATAGATAATTTACATTATAAATAATAATAATTAACAGAAATGTTTACTTACTACTTCTGAAATCGCTGTTGCCATCTTGCATTTTGTATTAATAACCTCTCTCATGTCAATTTGTTTTGGAATGTTGCATTCTACACTTAAAATATTAATTTAGGTCAGGGTCCAATATTGGGCTCAGGCTGAGCCCAATTTTCACCCCCCCTAAAAATGAACATAAAAATCGAAATTTTCAGCTGATTTTGACCCTATAAACACCAAACTGTAGCCTTTTTTGCCCTCTAATACGTTGTTTTCGGGTGTTTTTCTGTATCTGTAGTCATTCTTTCAGAATTTTCAATTTTTCAAAACCCATGTTTTTGAAATTTTTCGTATCAACTTCCAGAATTTTTTTCAAAATGACTTCAAAATTGAAATATGCATAGATGGGTCCATTACCTACACTAATCACATTAGTTTTTTTCGATTTTTTGAGTTTTGTGGTCAGCGTTTTCCAATTTCCAAACCCACTTTTTATTTGAATTTTAAAATGAAAAATTGCGATAATTTTTTTCTGTTCATGCAAAGTGGATGAAATTTTCAGGGCATATGTAGTCGCAAGAGATGCACATATTTTACTTAGATAATTTCTTTGTATATGCATTAGTTTTGGATTTGTTCTTGGAACAAATTTTTTAAAAAAAAATTTTGGGAAATAAAAATTTTTTTTTTGAGTATACAAAAAAATTATCTAAGTAAAAAGATCCATTTGATGAAAATTTGATGTTGATCAGATGAGTAGAAAAAAATATATATCAATTTTTCACCTTTCCAAAAATTCAAATGTTTGTAAAAGTGAAATATATATTATCTTTTATACTTGTCCGATAAACATCAAATTTTGAGGGCTTCTATAGTCGGGCGAGATGCATTTTTTTTACTTAGATCAATTTTTTGTATACTCAAAAAAAAATTTTTTTAAATTTCCATATTTTTTTTTTTTTTTTTTTTTTATTTTTTCAAAATTTATTCAGAAATTATTAATCTACACTATTTAAGAAAATTCTTTAATAGTACTTACTGAAAAATCGTGAATATATAAAAGTTTTATTATTACTATTGCCTCACTGAAAACTTCATCCACTTTGCACGAACAGGAAAAAATTATTGCAATTTTTCATTTTAAAATCCAAAAAAAGTGGGTTTGGGAATTAGACAACGCTGACCACAAAACTCAAAAAATCAAAAAAACAAATGTGACTATTGTAGGTAATGGACCCATCTATGCATATTTCAAGTTTGAAGTCATTTCGATAAAAAAAATTGGAAGTTTATGCGAAAAATGTAGAAAACATGGGTTTTGAAAAATTGAAAATTCTGAAAGAATGACTACAGATACAGAAAAACACTCGAAAACAACGTTTTAAGGCCAAAAAAACTACATTGATGTTTATAGGGTCAAAATCGACTGATAATTCCGAATTTTATGTCCATTTATAGGGGAGGTGAAAATTAGGCGTTATGCGCAGACCCGAATATTGAACTTCCCCCTAGATCTCTCCTGTGACATTTAGAATGGAGTAATTTTTGGTATCATTTTAACTTGAAAAAATGTCGCTCGGCTGTTTGCCACAGTTACAGGCAAAGTCAAGAGCTAGTAAAAACGCGGGTGCAAAACATCTGGTCACTTGACATCAATATGTAGTTGTCAGAGAATAATAAATCTGCCAAATCCTCTAGTGCATGTTCTTGAATCTAATGTCTTAATCATAAGAGAGTCAACTCGAAAGCTCATTGAATTTCAGCAAGGGAAGTTTTCGTGAGATATTTCTATATTTGTAAAACAAAACTTTACAGCATTTTTTCTGCAATTCTTCAATTGTTGATGTTGAAAAGAAAAAAAATTTGCTTTTTTTTTTTTTTTTCTTGGACAAGTCAGCGCTATAAAGAGACTAGACAAATGGTCCATACTTTCAAATCTTTTTTTTTATTTGGACGAATAATTGTGTACAATGTTCAGTAAAATACAGGTTTGATAATACCTCAACGATCTAATAAACGGGTCATCCTGGATAGCTCATTAAAATACCCGTTTAGATTCTACGAAATGCTGATGATCATGGAAAATTGCATCAAGACACCATTGTTTGGGGCAACAGCAGAAACAGTTGCTATAGTATCTTCAAAATATTTACTATAATGTGATTTTCTTTAGCATAATGAAGTACAATTATCAAGTACAGTAGTTTCCTTTGATAGATCAGCGTTACTGGTTCTGGAGAAATTTCGAAACCAAGTTTAGAGATTCTAGTATTAATGTATGAAAAACACACTGGAAAAACAATTCACAAATTTTCCATGTTGTTTTTTAATTCCATTTGCCTTGCCTCTTTCATCGAGTTTTGTAGATTGCAGAAACAATTTGAATAAAACTGAAACCACGGGCACTGGCCCCACATGCACCGGGCCCTCCCGCATTGCAGGCCTTGCGGTCCCGTAAGTTACGCCACTGTATATATCTCAAACATGACATTAATAATAATTATACTCATTTAAGATAAAAATAGAATCATACAAAACTCAAATTCAATAATTCTCAAATTGTGATGCAAAACATTAAGCTTTCCAGCTTTTTTTGTGTGTTGTTTTTTGTTTTGTTTTTATACACTTACCCACCGCTCACGGCAGAGCCCTATTCAGGAGGGAGTGGGGTGTTGAACATCTCAAATATTCAACTAACGCAAAATTACGCAGATGAGAACAGACGCAGGCTTTAAAGTGAGGGAGATTAGAATGAAGTTGAGAAACACAGAAGATGAGAAGCAGACAGAATTACACAGAACAGAATCGGTGGCAGGGAAAGAAGGAAGTCACGCGCAGGCGAACAAGTCTTGGATGTACTAATATCAACACAGAAACTTCATGTGCGACACAGCACTCCCTTGTCGCTTCGCTAGGACGTGCGTAAAGGACTGGTGGTACGCGAGTGGAAAGTTCCCTCGAGCACTTGCCGCTATGGTACCTATAAAAAAGAGATAAAGCACTGACATCGCGTCGCAAAGATAGACGGTCAAGTGAACTAGAAAGTATAGGGCCGTTTATAAGCCTTTTGGCCTTTGACTCGACCCTATCCAGAAGCCGGGTGAAACCAGAACACCCACAGATATGAGAGCAGTACTCCATACCATTCTAAGAATATTTTGTCCTTTGATGATTTTTGAAAACCCTCTTTGTCTTCGGATATACAGGGGAACAAAGGAGTAATGAGATACAGTAAGGTTATTTTCTCAACCATGAAATTTTGTCATAAATAATGGCTTTTTGCAAACATTGGTTCAAATCCCTCAATTACTGACGCTGATTCTTTTTACCGATGAAGCTAACTTTTCAAGAAATGCAATAAGGAATTTTCCCAATAACCATGTGTGTGCTGCGGAAAATCCACATGAAGTATTTGAAGATTGTTTTCAACATCAGTTCTCGTTAAACGTTTGGGTTGGAACTGTGTGTGAGACTCGCTAATTGGACCGGTATTTCTACCAGGAAGACTTACCGGGGAGATGTATCGCAACTTTCTGGAACAAACGCTGCCTCGGTTTCTGGAGGATGTACCATTGGCAACAAGAAATGCAATGTGGTTTCAGCACGATGGTGCACCAGCGTATTTCTGTGTGCGCTTGCTCATAGATTTCTAACTCTAACATACAGAGATGCTAGAGATAGCGCGAATAAGTGGACCTCACCCGATGGCTCCTGCTCCAATCCGCAGACTTAAAACCCCCCTGAATTATTTCCGATAGGGGCCATCTAAGGGTCATTGGTTATAATACTTCTCAGTGAAACTCAGAGGTACGACTTGTGAAATCAAATAATTGGTGGGATTGTAACTCAATCAGAAACGACCCCTGCGTGTTGTGAAAAAGTTTCGCAGGCAATAGGAGAATTGGATTCGTGCATCCTAGCGCATTTCAAGCAGCTTCTTGCTAGCAATAAGATAAGCTTTTACGATAACAAAGCCATGCTTTTCAAAAATCATCAAAGGGCAAAATATCCTTAGAATACTCCAAGGAATAACCTCTTGAATTTTTGCTGTATGTTTACTAAAAATCATATATATATTATAATATATAATATATATATACTATATTTATATATAATACGTACTATAGAAAGATATTAAAAGTAATACTAATCCATATCTTATCTTAATATATAGTATTAATATATACTTATATATATATATATTTATATACTATTATATAATATATATATATATAGTATAATCATATATATATATATATAAATATATATATCTGTGATATATGGACTCTTTTACGGCTGACACCAGGATGGGAGGTTGATATAAACGCTTGCAATTCGCTGTATAATTTTTTATTTCTACATCTAAAATTCTTGCAAATTCCAATAAAACAGTGTAATGTAAAATACATAAAATAACAGAATAATGTACAATAAATAAACATTACTTGATTCAACGTGATTATTTTTACTAAATATTAAAGTAAATTATTAACTTTTTATTAGTAAAATTGTTCCGATTATTTCATAAATATGTAAACAGTCATTTTAAAACAAACACATGAATAATTCTACAAAGTAACATCATGAAACCATTTAAAAGAAAAAGGTTATTAATTGTTAATATAATAATTAATTACAATATATAAATATTTCAAAAATAATTAAAATAATATATTTCAATGAGATATATCAAACATCTTTATTCTTTAAAAACAATGAAAATCTATTCATTTGCTTTACTCTAGCTTTAACCTTGTTATATGATGAATTATTATGATTGAAACATCTTTAAGTTATTTATTATTGATTATTATTATTATTTTAAAATAATTCACTCATTACCTTTGCACAGCGAAGCGATGTGGAATGTTTTTTAAATGAAAGTGAGAACGTCCTTTGTTCGTCTCATTAACCTGTCTTTGTCTTTACATATTATAATTAAAAAATGGAAAGAAAAACAGTATACAATTTTGTACATGTACTATAATATATATTAATAATATATATAATATATAATATAGTCAAAATAATATAACTATATCATGTTTCACTTCTTTTATTTAAAAACTCCTATCTTAATATAATTTTCGCGCCTATACGATAACTCTACTTCAAGGAGCTATTTCATTAGCTTTTATTACTAGCAGATCTTCAGGCCAAACAAGACGACGTTTTCCGATGTTCCAACCCTTTTAAAGAAATCGCTTCCCCCATTCTTCCTCTCTCTGACACCCCTACTTCTAAATCTTCTCTAAACCCTCAAGTTTCTCTCTCTCTACTTCCCCTCGATTCTCTCTATCCCTTTCGCGTGAAGTGAAGCCTCAAGATGGATTTTTCTGATTGCGAGGATTGATTCCTAGATTGATTCCTAGATTGATTCCTAGATTGATTGCCTAGATTGTATTTCTATTAGGAATAGATATTTCCAAATTGAGAACTGAGTCACAGACGGATTTCAACATCTTTGGCGCCAACTACGACCAAAAAGCTCAACAAACTGATGATTCAGGCCATAAAAGATATTAAAAGAAAAGTTATTTAAACAAAAAATGTGCAAGAGAGCTAATGTTTTGAGATATTAATTTCGAAATTTTTGTTTTCGTTTTGAAAATTATTTTATCTTGTAGCTAAAAAAAAATTATTGAATTTTATTTATTGGGAAATCTAGAATTTGTACCAATAAGGACTCTGCGCTCAGAAAAATTAAAAATTCAAAGGATTTAATTCCATTATACTATTAAACTTTAATTCAAAAACAAACGTCAGAAAGGGTTATTATCATAAGAAAGGATTATTATCCAAGTTAGCGAATGTTAAATTATACTTCCACTCTTCAGAAGAGATTGCCTATATAGAGATAGGTTGGTGGCACATAGGAGGTTTGGTATTAATGATTGTCTAAATTTTATGGGAGGCTGTACCAAGGGTTCAATTTCAATTTGATTATGTGGGGTATTTTGAACTGGGTTTACCTCTATTGGAAAGGTTGAAATGGGTATATTATTTCCAATGCGAATATCTTGGTTCTTGGTTTAAGTCTTCAAAACATTTTCTACCACAAATGTTTTCTATAAGACCATGTTCAATTTATAATAATCACGTATAATGAAAATGAACTAAAACTAATACTAGTGTTCCTCACCATCATATCCGGATTAACTTACTTGAGAAAGTGTTAAGAGTTAATGGGGCGATGCGGTATTATTAATACTGTCCAGAGTCTGTTATTCCACTGGGCACATCTTCTCTTTCGATTATTTGAATTTTGGAAATTATTGCTGTCAGAATGCTATATTTGGTAAGCAACATGAGGTTAAACAAAATTTAAGACAAAACCCATTGTATCGGATTGAGCAATTAATTGAAGTTAATGAAATTATTTTTCTCTAAGATGAATGGGATTTTTTTAAATACATTAGGTGAACTGTTTAATATGTATGGGTGGGATGATTAAAAATTAAAATTATGTATATTGCTTCTACAGAATTGGGTCTTTCGCTAGGAATGGAAGCTTCTAATTTTTTTATCTTGCAAAAGATATAGATAGTAAAATCTCCTAGGGTTACTGTGAAGGGTTCTTTTGATTTAAAGATAGTATAGGACATGACGAGAAAATAGTAGTATAGTTAAGCAAAAGCGAATAGCAAGCATGTTTGTCATCAATGGATGTAAAAGGTTGTTATTGAGAGGCAAACCGCTGTTTTCCCTATGTTGCGACAATAGTCGGGAAAGCTCGAATCGCAGAATAAGTATATTTTTCTCACTGTACATAAGTAACGAAAAGATAATTAATTTCTGGTATTTGTATGTTATCACATTATTCGAACAGAAGTTTCATTAAAATGGAATGAATGTTGGAATGGAATTTAACTTATATGAATAAATTTCTTCCGATTGGAAATGAATGCTGGGGAATTAGTTCTGTCAATTTATTCAAATGGAGTTAGTGTTGATTTTTATAGTCCCGTATGAGTATGTCAAAATTGAAATGGTTAGGGTTGTCGCTTCTAATGGTATGATAGGATGTTTTAGTTTAAGTGGCGTTCTTTTTGCCATCGTGTCATTTCTAGTATAAAATATGTAACAAAAAGAATAGGGTGAATAAAGTTGATCATTAGTTATTTTGTTTTTAGCTAATTGTAACGAGGTGATAACTAATTGATGTATCATTGTTATACTGTTTACTGAATGTTCAACTAATGTACAGTAATGATTTGATTGACTACCTAGTTGATTAAGTCCATGTTGTGGGTGTGCAATTTGATTCATGTTTTGATATTCAATGAATTTTTAAATTATCGGAAATTTCTGTTATATGTTCGGCGTATTGACTTTAACCTGGTCGTTCTAATGCTTCATTAACTAAAAATTTGAGAATACATCGCAAAGTTACCTAATAAATTTATCTTTGTTTCTCAAAGAATTTTTATTTGTTTATTCCAGTAGCGGTACCAATAATATATTAAGAATATCTCCTCCCAATTCGAAAACCAGCCTCTTAGAATCTTGTTTGGAGAGACTTAACTCTCGTACTATAATTTCAGTTAATTTAAGGGATATTACTTTTAGTTCTAATTTTAATGAGTTGAAATTCCCATTTAGTGCGCTCGTTGGACATTTATAAAATATTAAAAAATTATCATTCAAACGCAGGGCAAAATTTGATTCTGTTTAAAATATGTCTAATTTAATTTTAGTGTCTATAAATAGTGGTTCTTAATTTTCTGATGGGCATTCTAAAGATACAATCAAGTCAAGATATCCTTCGTATAAATTTACTTCACCGGAGTGATACAAAATTATACCCTTGGCAAGTACTCTTGTCTCTTCATTAAATGTTAGTGGAGATGGATAAAACTGCAGGTAAAAGAAATGAAAAAACTGGACGTAACATTTTCATTACAGTCTGAAGTGATTATTACTTCGATTTAATAAATGAGGTATTTTTAAGTATTAAGCAAATTAATCGGGCCTAAGACAAATTAGATTAATTAAATAATTATTTTGTCAGGATTCAAAAATTCTTTTTAAAAAAGTTACCTATGATTATACTAGCTTTACGTTAATTTTTAAATTTAAAATTGGAATCAAGTTTGATATGTTTCTGGTAATTGAATCTTGGATAATAAACTAAAATATAATTAATGGTAAAACAATCCCAAATATCTATAAAATAAAAATTAAAAATTAAAAAAAGCTTAAGTAAAACTCTTAAAATTTGTGGCATTCTGATTATCATGAACTTAAAAATTTAAATATTAAAAGTTAATATAAAACTATTTAGATGAAAATTAACAAAAGCTGGCCATTGAAATCCATAATTCAAATTAAAATTAAATAGAATGTGATTCACACACTCCAAAATTTATAAAATAAAAGAAACAAACAAAAGGTTAAAAATTAATATTTATATTTAAGATAAAATTAAAATAAAAAGCATCTGTGTAAGTTAGCTTAAGGCTAATTAACTTAATTAAAATTAATTAAAAAGATTCTTAATATTAATAAAAACAATCTGATTATATTTTTATTTATTCTAATAAAAAACTAATTTTCGATTTTATTTTGTTTTTTTCTTTTTAAATTTTAATATAATATAATAAAAACAGTTTACTAATAAAAAAATTAAAAGATATTAAAAACGTTGTTATTTTAAGAAACGTAAAATTTAAAATTTTTTCGATTTTATAATTATTAAACTGTAAAAAGAAAAGACTGACCCCTGGGGGAAAAAAATTATCCGAATGTCGTAACGGACATAATAAAAATAGTTAGAAACTCCACCAAAGATAAAAATAGAAAAGGAGTAAAATGTTGTATTTTGTGTATTGTGAATAAACGTCAAAAAAAAACTTAAACCTAAAGGTTATAAACACAAGTAAAATAAAAATGAAAGATTTATTTACAAAAAAAAAATTTTTTACAATCTAAGAGATTTTAATCTTAGGAGGCAAGTAGTGGAGCGTATTTCCTCTTCTAGTCATTTCTAATGGCAAAACAACTGGGGGTTCTCCTTTAACATGGTCAGACGATCTTTTTTGTTTTATCCAGTTTCTTGGTGATGCTGGGTAGAGGTGGAGGAGATTCTTGCTCTCTTTGCCTTGTTTGGCTTTGTAACCCTCTGCTTCACATCCCTCGGACCTCTGAATTGCTTGTGGATGCGGTCTGTACGACGGATCTTCTTTCCTATCATCTCGTGTGCCTTCAGATGTTGATAAATCCATACTTCTTCTGGAGGTGTTACCTCATCATCTTTGGGAAGTGTTTCAGCACTTGGCACATTATCCCCTACAGTTCCATCTGCAAGTGGCGTTACCAAAGTATCCTCTTGTACTTCTGCAATGACAGGCTGTTCCTCGTGTTCAGAACTGTCTGAAATATATGAATCTTTTGTCTGATTGGTGATAGAGACGGGCGATATCCTTTTACTTGAGTTCTTGTTTGTGGAGTAGAATTAATCAATCTACTTCCTTTGAGGAGTATCAGGTATTCTTTGATTACAAGAAGTTTGTGTTTCTACTACAGGATTCTTTTGTTCCTGTGTTGAATCCTCTGGTATAGGTATAACATTTTGTTCAGTTCATAAAAATTAGAGGAATCAAGAAGAGTGGTTGGAGATTTTTGATCCATTTCTACCTGTCGATTACTTCTTCAGTTCCATCACTTGATTCTTCTGTTGTAACTATTCGGGGGGAATCCATGTTTCTTGAATTGCAATCTTGGATCGCAAATTCTCTATCATTTGTTCAAATGAAAATGAGATTCTGTAATCTTTTCTACTGGAATTATTTACATTATTCCGGTGAACCGGAAATAATTTATGTTTGAAGTTGAAACAAGAAAGCATAAGCTATTTGCTCCTTTCATTTGATTTAACAAATAAAAGGACCTGTCAAATCTTTTGTTCAATTTAGAACTCTGTTCCTGGCTTCTTTACAGGCATTTAGTCCAAAATACATAATCACCCGACTTTCAATCTCTTTGTTGTAGGCATGTTTGTGTTGCTGTTCCATACTTTAATGTGTTTCTTTTCTGACTTTCTTCTTGCCTAGTCTCTTATTGCTTTCCATTCTTTTCCACTACGACATCTTAGCCTCTCATCTGATATTGAATTTTCTAATTTTCCGATTATTTGTAAATGAGAAGACATAATCAGGCATCTCGCTAGGGAAGTCTCTTTATAGTATCCATGCAGGACGAAATGTGGAGAAGATTCCAATTGATCTATTATACGATGTATTAATTGCTATTTGAGCAAAAGATAAGTATTTGGACCAATCTCTATGATTATCCTTTACAAAATGACGGAGGAAATTTTCAATATCTGCATTCAATCTTTCAACTACACCATTTTGACTTGGTTTGTAGGGCAGAATATTAACCTTTTTTATTCTCCAAGCCTTACATAACTCTTTGAAGGCAGCTGAAGTAAATTCTGGAGGCATTTTCCGAGGCTAAAATTTCTGGGCTCGAATGCCGACATATTACTCTTTCTTGTAAAGCTCTCGAGCAAATTCTTGGCTCGTTCTTGTCTTACAGGCGACTAATTCGCAGTATCTAGTCAAAACATCTCTGAAGACGAGAATGTGTTTGGCTCCTGAATTGAACAATGGTGGAAAGTTTAAGCCTTATTAGCTATCCCGTGTACTCTTAGAAAACGGGAGTATAAGACGAAGAGGCCATCTGTGATTTCAGCTTTTGCGAGGCGGAGGACCTTTAACTTAGCACAAAGACACGCACTGAGAACAGGTACTCCTTTACTACTTAACTTAAATGAGGAAAACGTATGCTCTCCCTCTAACTCGTTTTCCAGTCCTTTGCTGTCCGTCCATGCCCACTCCAAGTGGAAAGAATGGGCACTGATCTATTAAGCCTGAGTAGATCATGCTGAATCTATGGATTTGTATGTACTTGTAACGTTCCTTCAGTTGCATAGTCAGCAATCTTTCTTATGTAAAATTGTGGATAAGTCTTGGGTTCCGTGTAGCCACTTAACTAATTCTTTAATCTAAGGGCAAGCTTCTGTGCCCATAAAAGAAGTTTCTTTGTTCAAAATAAAAATGGTTTCTTGGTAGCATCGTTTTCTTTTCTCCCTCTTAAAGAAATAAACATTCGGTGCTTTATGCTGGTGTGCCTACTCCAAATACGTCAGCGCGGTCATGTATCGTTTTTTCCCGTCATTTATACATTCTATAGTTGCGCGAAAAACTGTTTACAAACAAGTTTCCAACGGGCTAAGCGTCCCGTTTTGTTGTTCTGGGCGAAAATATAAAACACCGAGGTTATTGGTCAAGTTGTAATAGTAGTGCATGGGCGGTAACCAAACACTGTAGTTCTTGAACTGTAGTGTACTGAGAAGACAAGAGTCTAAACATTCTGTTATCTCTACCATACATAGTTGACCTGTTCACTGCCTCTTAGACAGCTCTTGAAACAAAGGGTAACTGACTCCAGCCCTGTAGACAGTCATCACTGACCAATATATGGCGATACCACACAGAACTCCCCCCTAATTCATTCAAAGTACCCAGGCGAATCATAGAAATGTACCTAGTAAAAAAATAGCGCTTGAAAGATAGATTCTGGAAAGTAGTAACTGAAGGAGAAGACACGAGGAGCTTGAACAACCATGAAAATGTCTCTATTAAAGAGCTTACAAAATGCCATTTTCTGGCTGTTCTTCTACTCCAATTCAAACTTAACACTCTATCTTTAGATTAACATTTATATATAATGTGTTTCGGCACGAGAAGATAAGTGCAAAGTCGTTAACCTATTTAAAAAGGCCTGAAAAATACAAGAGAAATAATCCTAATAAGGAATACTCCGTTTCCACTATAACACTTGTTGGAGAGGACAAAACTCTTCAGTACGATATTCTAGTCTACGACTGAGAGTACTGAGTAAAATTATCCGTACTACTTCCATCAGATGACAATCTAAGTACACAAACTTGAAGTTTCGTAGAGAACAATGACACTCTTTGCGCTCAAATTTAAACTCCTATAATCTAATTATAATATCTCAAATTGCAAAGAAGTAAAAAACTTTCCTTAAAGTTTTCAGAAAATGTTCTGCACTTACTTATGATTTAAACCAATGATTAAACATTTCAGTCATCCCTAAATCATCTTGATAGAGCAATAAGGAGTCCATAATAATGATGATTTTCCAACGCGACTTATGCAATATGTCCTAGCAATGAAATCTTGGGCAATTAGCAGGATGCGCAAATAATGTACTGGATGAGGGCAGAAATAATACACTTAATCACTAGAACGGAAAGTGCCATATAGAATTTGATTTCTGTGTTTCCTCAGATACGACTATCGAAGGAGAATGAGATACGCGAAATCAGATCACAGATTCACAACTAGTGAAAAATTCGTACTTGGACCGCCTAGGGAAACGAAATAAATATTTCAGAGTCTAATTAGAGAGGGCAGTGGGAGAGATACACAATCTTGGGACACTGAAAGGAATATTGCTTAAATCTACACAAACAACGAATAGGTTTGTAGAGTTATTATTTATTTAAAAGAATCGAGATGAGGCTTAGTATAGGAGAGATAGTGTTCAATAAAGCTGAACATAAAATAAAAAAAATGTGGCAGATTGCATAAACCGATAAACCGAATGTCAGATATAGTAAAGAGAGTGAGCATCTGTAAAGAAATTAATACTATGTATACTTCGCAATAGATAAGCGATGGTTGGAGATAACGATACTGTATTTACTAAAGAAATAATCTTTGGAAGCATCTGGCGGTTAAAAGTTCTTAGTTCAAATCTTCTGTAATAGGACATAACAGGACTTGGAAAGATAGAAAAAAATCATCATCTAGGATACCTACTAACGTACCTTATATAATTACCATTAAACAATTAGCAAAAGACCCAGTTCTGATCTAAATGAGCTCAGGTTTCTGAATAAAATAGAAACATCTGACTTCTTCTTTACTTAATTTGTACTGTTATACAATCTCTCGGATGCAGGTGCAGTTGTAGGCTGTCCAAACTCGCCGTATATCTCCAACGTAAACTTTCTACCGCAATGATATACACACTCACCCTACAAGTAGAAACCTTATTGGTTGTACGTCTCGTATAGAACTGCTCGAAATCTGCGCAGAACACCCGTTAGAGGTGCTCATATAATCTCTCATTACACATAGGAGGCTCTCCTACAAAATAAGGCCACCGATATTAACCATAGTAGTATTTATGTATTTCTTAAGAAATTAAAAGAAAAGAGGTACTTGTCACCTCTAAGATTTTAATTATAACTTAAAAAATATATCATTGCTTTCATAAACTGGAGCACACAGAGTTTGCAAAATAAATGGCCCTAAGGAAAAAGCAGGAAAGGTGTTATTAAAACACGTTACTTATTTCCATTACAAATCTCTTTTATTTCATGATAGTCTGACTTGAATCAAAATTTTAACCGATAAGATTGAGCAAGGTGCATTGTTATCTTCTATTAAGAACAATTGAATTTCTGATATCTTCTATTCTGGTATTAAAGTCCCTGAAAGAGTACAAGAAAGACTCTGGAGGAAGTTTTAGTGAATTTTCTTGTTCGGTTTGTAACGAACAAACAGAAGTTATTTTCTCACGTTCATATCTTTGTAGGCTTCTTCAATGAGCCTTATTAATAGGAATTTCTGTCTTTTGTAGGACCTTCTTCAATCGACTCTTTAGTTAATAATGTCCTCTTTGTAGCTTTTCCAAGTAGAGCACTTATTAATTTTCTGGATTTACAAATTTCTTGGTCTAATCATAAATCATTTAATTTAAACTTATTATTCACATTGGAATCTTTTCTATGATATTAAGTCAGTATCTGTCTTCTCTTAGTTATCTTTTTCTAGCTTGATTCATGAGACCGCTTCCCAATTTGGCAAAAGGTTCTAGACT
>JABUQX010135174.1:15000-16287 GCA_015478945.1 Trachelipus rathkii | reverse complement strand
CAAAGGTAAAAAAAAAAGACATCAAAAAATAGAGCCGAAACTAAAGGAAGAATCAAAATTACCCAAGTGGGTCAAATTGACTGGAATACCGGTCGAAAATTTCCCGTGGGCAAATTGACTGGAAGACCAAAAAATTAGCCAAAAATTACATTGGGTAAAATTAGATACATGGTATCAGCAAGGTAATCAAACAAGGTAAAGACATCAAAAAAATAGGGCTAAGCCCTAAAGGAAGATCAAAAATTGCCGTGGGCAAAAATGACACAGTCGAAAGCAATAGGGGCGTAAAATAGGAAATTGTACGTACAGCAGTTTGACGCAACCGTTTTAGCACACACCTATTCAGAAAAGGGTGCTAAGGGTTGCCGTAAAATTAGGGATGCCAAAAAAATTAGGGTTGCCAAAATTAGGGTTCTCAAAAAGAATTAGGGTTCTCAAAAAATTAGGGTTCTCAAAAAATTAGGGTTCTCAAAAATTAGGGTTCTCAAAAAGAGGATCAGGGTTCTCAAAAAATCGACTTCCCCTAAAAGGACAAAGGGCAGGTAAAAATTTGGGCCAAAAATAGCCCATGGAAGACCAAAGGGTTGGTCGAAAAAGGCCCAAGGGTTGGTCTAAAAAAAGGTCAAGGTCAGGTAAAAATTCGAGGTCAAAAAAAAATATAAATGATTAGAAAAGTCAAAAAAAGGTAAAAAGAATTGAAATAAAGGCCTCAGGTAGGTTCCTGGGGAGCTGTGGTAAATGTATGCCAACACGTGCAAATGGTTCTCCTACTACTGAGAGCAGATGAACTGCCGCTGCCTTAACCCTTCATTATGGAAGCGCCCGGCGTCATCTGTGGTACAGGGATGTGAGCGTATCACTCGTTGGTAATTAGATGCACACGATCTAGCACCAGGTTTTGTTCTTTTTCTGTGACCTCTCTGAAACATCTATAATAATAAGAGATTACCCGTCGCTTAGCCCGGTCCTCCGGGTAGAAACCTCATGAGCTCGACACCCATTTGGGTGGACCAATTTCATTTGATCAATTATTGAAGTTATTTTAAACATGCCTCGGAATCTATAAGATCTTCCCAGAAATTCTAAAAATACTCGTTTATGGATCACGATTTTTGAGTTATACTTCGAACAATAACGCCGCGATTCCCTCCACTTCACTTGGCAGCCCTCGACATTCCAGATGCCCAAACGGTTGGGCAACTCCGAAAATCCTGCTCTTCTCCTGGACTGCCAGCAAACACATCATTTCCGATGAATTACTTATTGCAATCCACCACGTCCAAATTA
>JABUQX010135174.1:7500-10000 GCA_015478945.1 Trachelipus rathkii | reverse complement strand
AGAGTTATTTTCGTATTGGTTCGATGTTAAAATTTGGAGTGTAGGGTTAGATGGGACACTATCTCGTCCGTAGCCGAGATTACGTTACCCCAGGTGGTGTCCCCCGAAGGGGGACCCCACCCCTCTAAAAATTAAATTGATCAAGAATTCTGAAATTTGGATAAATTTTGTTTTATAAAAGAAAAGGGGAAAGGGAGAGAAGAATCTGGAATCTGTAGAGTTTGAGTGACAATGGCACCGCTGTGGCTGGCTCCGTGCGGTGCTGGACTCAGTAAATATTTGTTTATAATAATTTAAATTATTTGGTGGTTAAAATATAGGTTTTTAAGGATGTAGATCTCGACTATGGGTATTGTGAGACCACCCTCCCTGGGCGATGCTGGCATCCGCAGCTGGTCCCGGCGTCGACGCGTGTGCCGCCCGCAGGTCACCCGTCGGCACGGTCCGGGACGCAAAGGGTGGGCGCGTAGCGCGGCGCCCTAGCGTTCCCTTTCATGTTTCGATGCCGGCATGAGAACGCTGCATGTTTCCGTTTCAACCTAATTTTTTTTCAATTATTAATTTTTATTTTATTTTTTTAATTTTTTTTGTTGTACTAAAAAGTTTGAATCTTTTTCATGTTTAAAACGTAAAAATTTTACATTTTTACCATACCCTAAATCAGTAAATCAGTAAATCATACCATCATCCAACTACCCCTATTGATCTATTATCTATTGATCTATTGATCTATGATCTATTTGATTCAAGTCATTTTTTTATAAAATTGTATGTTTTACACCACCCTAAATCAGTAAATTCAGTAAATCAAACCAGCCATACCACACTGCCCACATCATCTCCTGATCATCTATGGTCTATTGATCTATTGATCTATGATCTATGATCTATTGATTATTTAAAACCTTCATCTATGTGATTCAAGTCATATTTTTATGTAAAATTGCTATGTTTTTACATGACCCTAAATCACTAAATCAATAAAATCACCCGATTCCAAAGTATCCTCTCCTCCTCCTTCCTGCCCATCCACAATCTATTGTTCATTGAGCTAGTGAACCATGTATAACATAAATTGCAGGGGCCCCTTTTCTAGCAGTAGTGTTTGAGGACGTCAATCTAGAATTGGGACGTTGCGTAAAATTCAATGTTCCGCGCACCTGCTACATGTCTTGTGTTGGTCCTACAGGGTGTGGGAAAACCTTTCTGTTATTAAACATTTAAAAAGAGGGTCGAGATTTTTCGAACAAAGCAACCTTGTAAAATATATGGTGTTACAGTGTTTACCAAGAAAAGTTTAAAGATTACAAAGATGTAATCCAATTTCACGAAGGGCTATATGACATTAAAAACTCTTCAATGTTTACCAGGACATAAAATTATAATCCTTGATGATTTGATGCATAAATTGAATGAGGATATAGACAGAAACTCACAGTTTACTCTCATCACATTTAAACATCACAGTATTTTTTATAACTCAGAATATCTTTCATCAGAAAAAGTATATGAGGGATGTGCTTTAACACACAGTATTTAATCTTGTTATGTTTGGTCAAAGAAGGGATATGAGTCAGGTCAATGTTCTAGGGTACACAAATGTTCCCTACTCAACGGTAAAGAATTCTTAAAAGTATATAAAGAAGTTACTGCAATCTATACCTCATCGGTTATTTTACTTCTGTGGCTTCACCCTAAGAACACGCGATAGAGTGTACTGCGTACAAATACTCTGACCTAACAAGATTGAGACAGCTTATACATACCTTGAATAATGAGTACTCTAGTAGCAGATTATTTACCTCTTATGAGAAAAATTTAAAAACCTGAAACCTTCTGAAAAACGTTAACTGATCTGTGAAGATAAAAAATTTATACAATGTATAGCAGAAGTATGCCTAAATCTTATAAAAGGAAATGTTCCTTTAAACAGACCTCAGAAAGTAAAGCTAAGAATCAGTTTCTCCTGTAACTTTTGTAACTGCGATAGCAGCTGAAAAATTTCAAGTAGACGGTGATGTTTTTTCCTTCACAAGCGTCTATAAGTCAGGTGCAATCAAAGAATATAAAAACGATATTGGAAATTTCATAGGTATGATATTTAGCAATAAGGAAAAAGTGGAAATATTAAAATATGTCTGGAAACCAGATTCAAAATATATATTTCCTGCTCAGGAATTCAAAGGTCGGGAAAGATATTTTCAAAGAAAGTGGCTTGATGATATTAAGTGGTTAGCTTACTCTGATAAAAACGTTGGGGTTTATTGCTCAAATTGTGTATTGTTTTTGGAAACAAAAGAAGAAGGTAAAGGAAAACACCATGAATTGGCTGGTTTTTGTTCTCGAGACCGATTCAAACTTGAAGAAGCCATGAATCTTTCAAAAAAACACCCGAGGCAACTAAATATCACAAGGAATCGGTAGAAAAGAGATTTGCTGTAGAAAAAGCAGGTTCAAGGAAAAATCGAGAGCATTGACAAACAGATTGACAGTCCAAAGA
>JABUQX010135174.1:0-2500 GCA_015478945.1 Trachelipus rathkii | reverse complement strand
CTGCTACCATACGCAGCATTTAAAAGTGTGCAAGTCAATGGTATTTTTGAAAATAGAGAAAACGAGTTTGTTCCAGACTTTATCAGTGAAGTACATGTAAGATTGAGCATAGTGGTTAAGCCTGAGATCAGAAATATTGATAGAGAAAGGACTAGGCTGTGTAGAAAGGCGTGTTGTACGAACTGCAACGGACCCTCACTGTGGTATCTCGTCAATGTGGGGTCATCCCCTGATCAAAAGCCCTGAACCATGCCCCTTCTATTATACACCTTCTTCTCGCCTCTGCCAAACTCGCATTTCGTTCCTTCAGGAATTCCTTTACTGACTCAATCCACTTTTTCTTCGGTCTCAAAGACGGTCAATTCCCAGCACACTCACCACAATACATCCGCTTAACCAACTGACTATCATCCATCCTTTCCATTTGACCAAACCATCTCAATGTACTTTCGCTTCTTCTCTCATTTAATCCTTTCTTTGCACCACACAACTCCCTAACGGAGTTCATTCTTAATTTTATCAATACTTCTCACATTTAACACGCCCCTAAGATTGCCCACAAGAACACATTGTACCTTATATCTATACCTCTTATTCCATACCATAGTTTTACTACTATATATTAAAACATGTAGCAACATACCCTCATGCAAAACCCTAGTGCACTCAAGACTTTTAGTCCCTTTACATCCATCAAGGATTTAACTGCACTAACAACGTTTTTAACATTCAGAACTTTCTGACTACACTCTTCATCACCCGTTCCCTTTTCATCCAACATATATCCTAAATATCTAAACTCAGATGCTTGGTCCAATTTTGGTCACCATCTAACATTACTTCTCATAGCTGACTCTCCACACTCATTACCAAAACCTTGCTTTTATCTACATTTACTTTCAAACCCCTCCTTTTATACACCCTGCCAAATCTCTCAACCAATCCTGTCAAACTATCTTCTGACTCGTCACACAAAACAAAATCATCCGCTTTCAATAAGCAAGGCATCCTCCACTCTCTTCCATTCTCCATCAATTTAAAACCTTCACCTACCACCCCTACCTCTAATTCTTTCATAACCCCATCCATAAACAAATTAAATAACCAATATAACTTAATAAGTTTTAATATAATATATATATATATATAAAATAATATATATAATATATATAATATAATATATAATATATATATATAACTATATATATATATATAAATATATATATATAGTATATATATATATATTAAGGATGAAAGGTGTGCCGTCTGCAACAGCTGCTATAGAACGACCAGAAAGAAAATCGAGAGAGTTCACAGAGAAAAAGATTGATACTGAAAGAGATAAGTTTATAAATTTGAGCTTTTTTCCAGACTCCTATCGAAGGTTTTCGATATGTCTAGCTTTATAGCGGAAGATTCACCGAAATGCCGAAGGGAAGAGAACCGAGAATCAGAGAGAAGAGAAAGAAGATCACTAGTAGAGGCTTTTTCTTTTCGCAAGTCATACTGGCGATCAGAGATAAGATTAGAGGAATTGAGATGCTTCCAAATCTTCCTGATAAGGATAGATTCGAAAAGCCTTAAGAGAGAGAGAAAGAGCATAAGTTAAATCGATAGTACGATAGTTTAAGGGTTAAAAGGGTTCCATTTTTACGGTGCAAACTGAATTAGCGTAAGTTTCCAGCAGGAAAGGGAGATCGAAATTGAAAGGCGGGGACGGAATAGTTTACCAAGGCAGGAAGCAAGCTCGGAAGCACAAGATTTGCGAATCACTAGAAGAATATCATCAACATCATCCCTACCTCTTCTTAGTGTTAAACTCAGAGGGAGCGGAAATAACATCTTTAGAAGAAATCACAAAATTTAGCATAGATGAGTTGGAGGGGGTGGAGGAGTTGGAATAGCCCTGGTATCGTCTAAAGTGGAATTAGGTGCAAAGGTTTGACCAAAGAGTCCTGCTCTAATAGAAGGCATAGAGGCAGTTGTGCTGTCGGAAGATGCTAGAGAAGTGAAAGAGGAAGAAGCAAAGTTAGAGTTTGCAAAATGTCAGAAAGATCGTGAGGGAGGAAGAAGAACCAGAAAGATTATTGTATTTCCAATGGAAAAAAAGAGTTTTTAGTGTTACGAAGAATAGATTTCACACGATTCCGGGATGGAATGTAAGTTAGGTGAGTTTATGGAGTTTGCAGACGAAGGGAATTCCTGAAAGCAACGTCCCTGTGGCGAATAACACGAAAACAAACAGAGTTGAGCCAAGGTTTGTTAGATTTAGATTAAGGGGACACAATATGGAATGTACTCCTCCATGCCAGAGAGAATCACCTCGACTATGCGTTCTTCACACTCCGAGGGACCCTTCCCACCAAAGAAGCAGTCGTTCCATGGGAAATAAAGGAAGTACGACCTCAGGCCTGACCAGTTTGCAGCACGGAAGTGCCCAAAACGTTTCCTCTCCGTATGAGGGGCTCTTTCCTGCGGAAGACTTGTAGAAGTAGAAGAG
>JABUQX010135173.1:0-10256 GCA_015478945.1 Trachelipus rathkii | reverse complement strand
GGTATTGCTGGTTTCAGTTCGGAATTTAGGTGTTTAACCGTTTTCGCATTTATCGTGAAACGCTCGCGTTTTTCGTGCGCCGCTTCACCTACTATTCTTCTATTCTGTTCGTAGGGTTGTTCCAAGTTCATCCTTTTGATTGGTGATTGGTGTATGGATGTGTTTTTAGACTGTATGACTTATTACATAATCTGTTTATATCTTTTTATTTTCTTTTAGAGATTTATACTTTTGGGGTGTTATTTTTTTGAGGTTTGTCGAAGTGAGCTTGGATTTTTGTGACGGAGAAGATCGTTTACTTGTCTTATTTATAAAAATGACATCACACAAAAAAACTAAATAACAACCAGTGGTTGGACGTCAAACTGAACCCACAGTTTATCAGGTGGTTGGGTAAAGGACCTGATAGTTCCAAGGCATACTGTAAAGTATGTAAAAAGAACTTTGATCTATCTAACATGGGACGCCAAGCCGAAGTTTCACATTCAAGAGGGGAAACTCATTTGAATTTAATCAAAACTCGGCAGGACCAACCATCATTGAAAAACTTTTTCGTTATGTGTTCTAATAATACAAATATTAGGAAGTGTGTGCACTGAAAATTATGCCATTCCATCAACTTCTAATCATACTCGACCGATTGTAAATGACCCTGAGTGTTCTATTAATAACCAACCAACCAAAACCAGTTTATCAATCAGTTTCATCTTTTTGCATTAAAGATGATGTTACAGGATCTGAAATACTATGGGCATTAAAGGTGGTGGATGATAAAATGTCTTTAAACTCGTGTGCAGATATGTGAAATTTAAATTAATGTTTCCAGATGGTGCGGTAGCTTCAAATTTTAAAATGGGACTATGAAATGTAAATATGTGATTAACCATGGACTTGCTCCCTATTTTCTAGAAAGCAAAGAAAGCACAATACACTCTACTTTACAGTGAAGCTCATTCTACCCTTGGCCGGAATTCTGGCCAGGTGACATTTTCGGTTCCAGTTCCGGCCGGAACGGAATTACTAGTTTACTTCTGAGAAAAATTTGCTGGAAGAGATTTATTTTATATAACCCATAGCCCATCTTTTAACAAAATATAATAGTAGCCTTGTGTAGTATTCATACAGTGTATCACTTACTTACAGTATTATTTAAATAAAGTTTAATCAAAATATAGAATTATAGAAAGATATTCATATTAAATTCAAATTTAATTTCCAAGAAATTATATATATATATATATATATATATATATATATATATATATATATATATATATATATATATATATATATATATTTAAATATATAACTGCTCATAACATATATACTGCTCTGCTGCTGCTAACTGCTGTAATAATATAATATATATAAGCAAGAAGAACTGCACTAACGTTAACTATAAATAAAATAAATACATTCTATAAATACTTTCTTATTTATATATACGTATATTCAATATATATATATATATATATATAATATATATATATATATATATATATATATATATATAAATATATATATATATACATATATATATATATATATATATATATATACTTTATATATATATATCAAAGTTAACTTTCTTTAAACACTTTTGAAATATTGCTGAATTGTGGTGAGAAGTAAAGAAAAACTGTTCACCAGTATTGGATGATTTTTAAACGTTTCCTCAAAATATATTTCCTGCTTCTGAAAATGAAAATAATTTCTCTGAATATATAGAGGAGACTGGAAAGGAGAGTAATTTTGGGCTAGTAGTAGTACTATGTTTGGGAATTTAAGCTTTGTTCACTTTCCACCAGTTAAAGAATTCTTCTTTCCCAGATTAGAAATTGATTTTTCTGGTAAAAAAAAATTCAATTTCTTTAAGAATTTCACCTTTTGAAGAGCCACTGATTTTTCTTTTTTCCTTTTTACACTAACTGACTCGCTGTCACTTTCACTTTCTTCAAACTTATAAAAACTAAGTAACTTTGCAGTAATTTCTTTTCTTAATGATCCTGATGATTTTAAGGTACTTGGCAAATCTAAGTTTATTGTAGATAATTGCTCGTTTCTGAGAAAATAACTCATCGCCTGAACCTTCTTCTGTACTGCTACTACTATTATCACTTTCTACCTTCAAATATTTGCGTATTTCTTCAAGCCTCCATTTTCTAATCAATTCTCTTATTTCATTAGAAAATAAAGTCAGTTTGTATCTTGGGTCTACTACAGTATTTAAAACAATTATCTTGTTTTGATATGTCCTGTCCTTTCTCTTCCTTTTTATTCATAAATCTAAACTCTAATACCCTTCTTCAGCTCTTCTTTATTCTCTGCTGTCATCCTCAGAGTTTGAGAGATATGGAGATCTCAAATATGGAGAATAATTAATTATATAAGTGATTTTGCCTTATAGTTTCCGTAACCATGAGAAATGGTTGAAAACTTAGAATTTTTCAAGTATTTGCCATTTTTTAGCAGTCAAAGCTTAAACTGATTGATTGTTCTATAATATAAACTTGCAGAGGTCTTTTCAAACATTCAATTCCTTCTAGAATCAAATGTATGCTATTCCACCTTACATTAACGTCTTAAAGGTAAATTGTTGGCTTAAGTGGGCTTAAAGATGTGGATCCAAAAGTCTCTTTGTATTCTTTTAAGTTCATTACAGCTTAAAAACTGGAATGATTGAAATGAGTACAAATATTCCTACATTTCTTTATTAAATCACACTGTTCATTGAGAAATAAGGCATCTTTAATAACAAATTGAAGTTTATAAGAAAAAAACAAAGAAAACATGTGTATCCTGCTAAATCAGTTCGAGTTTCATGTTATATGCTCCTTCTCGAAGGGATCAAATAGTATGGTAGGAGGAATTTCCCAATTATTCATCGTAAATTTCAAAACTCAGTGATTTGAATTCCAGAATGAGAACCTTGGAAATACTTGCAATGGAGTACACAGTCCATTTTTTCAAACTTCGCTGGTAAGCCAGAGTTCAGTTAAAGAAATAAATGACTCGTTTGAATTATTCTCTCTCTATATATGTAGTAAATGATATCTGATCAGCGCCAGAGTAGCTCTCGAAATACTGCTGATCTGAATTTACTGTATGAAGTTGGTAACATTTTCTCTACAAAATATTTTCTACTAAGAATAGATATTTTGGTTGAAGGTGAGCACAATAAGTTCTATGAATCCCTTCTCTTCTGTGACTGTGAATGACGATAAAATTCATTATTTTCTGTGATTTGGTGTCATTGATATGCCAAATCATTTTTGGGGAGAAATTCTCTCAAAACTCTTATTTCACGGCTTGGATCTATTGCTCTTTTTGTAGTTTCCCCTGTTCTAGAAAATGCAAGACTCTCCTTTTACTATTAAATTTTTGGACTTCCAGAATATTCTCTTCGATGATGATTTTCCATATGTTCATAAAGTGGAGTTGTACTAAATATAGATTTTATGTTGAAGTTATCAAAAAAAATTTTACATTTCTTTATAGTAAAAGGAAAGTTCATAAAAAATTCGTTCCGGCGATTTTTTTGTGGTTCCGGCCGAACTAAAGTTTGCGAATTCAGTACACCTACACAGTGAAGCTCATTCCACCCTTGAATTAAAATTCAAAAATATTTTTGGATGGTGATTGTCTTTCTAAGAGACTTTATTTTTTTTCTATAGTACCTGGGAATCAATGTTATGTGGAATTGTGGCAAATTATTAAATTAGGACTGATATTTCGCAAGGAAAAGCGACAGTGGAAGAAGCGTTTTCTATAAATTAAGCAATTTTAGTGGAGAATCTGAAGAACAGTGCACAATGCTATAAGATCTCATAAAAGTATTCATAAAGTTCCTATCAATCAATAAATGTTGACAAATGTGAGAGCTGCCCATAGGAGATATTGAAGAACATCTCAAGGAGATTAAAAAACAGAACCAAGAAGAAGAAGATAATAAAATGGTTGAAAAAAGAAAATTATCCATACAGGTCTATAAACTTGAAGAGCAGAGAAAGATGTTAAAACTGAAAGCTTTGACAGAAGAAGACGCTATAAAATCAAAAATTCAGATGCTTGAGAAGAAAAAGTTAACCTAAATCTCCCCATTTAGAACTTTTGTGATCACAGTGGACGTTATTCACCTAGTCCATTAATGTAAGCTTTTAATTTATTTCCTTTTTGTATAAATAAAACTGTTTACTTTTGGAAAAAATAAAAGAGTGCGTTGGACGGCTATGGGGAAAGGTATAGGCTGATTACTAGAAAAAAATAAAATATTTTTTTAAATTCATCCATGATGATGAACAGTTTCTAAAGTAAATTTTCAATAATTTAATGTATGAACTGAGTAAATAGGCTGCAATAATGATTAATAGATATTTTATACGGCAAAAGTAAAGAACACGCTGGTCGGGGAAAATTTGCGGATTTGGTCAGGGAATGTCAGGGAAATCAAATTCAAAATTTCAGTGTGAACCCTGTATAATCCCATCACCACTTTTTCTGAAATTATCTGAAAAGACTGAAAATCACTTACTTCTGGTTGGTGTTGGTTTCTGAAGTACTTGGCAACTTCTACCAGATGGCTAAGGACTGTCCTCGGAGTAACCTCCTTTTCCACAAGGTTTAAATAGTGTGCTGCACAGCCATACACAAGAAGGCCTAAATTGTGCCCTCTTCCTCCATCACTTGCATCCACCTCTTTGTAGTGGGTCTCGAGAAGTTGTCTTGTCAGCTTCATTTTGTTTTCGTTGTCAGAAATGTAAGCTACAACCTAAAAAGAGAAAGAATGAGTTAATCTACTTATTCTACTAGCAATGCTAAGGATTATCTTTAGCATTGCGTTGTTTATTCATTTAGCGACCTTTTAATTTTTAAAGGAAACAATTTTTTAGTTTTTTATAAAAAAACAGATTTAAAATCAAGTTAATTAACTCGCCTTGCATTTGTATTTGTCTTCGAATTGGCATATTTGCTTTATTGCCAAATCTGAAATGTAGTTGGCAGTTTTCTTCTCAGCTCCAGTGTCAATGGTCCTAGAAAAAATGAATTTCTTTCCTCCATCACCACTGGTTGGCAGGTGCTAACATGTTGCAATGATTGGATGGTTGTGCACATTGGACCATCGTAGCTTGTTTTCCTTTGAGAAGCTCCACCATGCGAATTCGAATTCACCAGCAAAACTTGCGTCTCGAGGGAGGTTGATAAGTTCCACCCGCATCATTGTAAATAATTTCTTCATTTCGGGGTCTTCTGCAGCACTAAATGGAATATTACATGAAAAAAAGGCTCGTGCAAACTGCAAGTCCAAAGCTGCTTTTAGTTTTGGTGGCGTTGAGATCAGGAAACTGTCCATCTTCACTTGCTTGGTTACAGTACTCTTTGGCGTTGGTGCAGCACTTGGACTTGGAGTCGGTGTGGGTGTTCTAATACTAGTTGCTGGACTGACTGATCTTGGTTCTACAGGTACAGGTGATCCTGATCTAGATTGATAAGGTGTTGTCAATCTTCTTTGGCCCACAGGCACAGCTGAAGCTGGTGAAAATCCAGTTGTCATTTCAGCATCACCATTATCACTGCTACCTTCACCTTGGCCAATAGGTTTATATTTGTCACACTTTTCCAGGTGGGCTCTTACTCTTTCAATTTTGTTGCTCACCAGATTACTGCAATGGTTGCATTTTCTCTTCACAGTCTTTCCATTTTCTTGAACATCTACACTCAAACTTTCCCCAAGCCAAGTCTTTCAACCTGTCACCCCTACTCATGATTTAAGATTGAGTAGCTTTTCCATCTTAAAGTTCTGTTAATTGAATGCCATATTTTAATAATTATTGATTAGAAATTTAGAATCACCTGAAAATTTGATTAAAAAGGGATAAATAAACATTTTTATATTGATTCCTATTTCATTTCTAATTACTGTAGACACATACAAGTTGTATGTGTCTACAGTAATTGGAAATGAAATAGAAAGTGTTGTATGATACAATGCCTTTTTACCAAAAACCCAGAAAACCCATCAATTCCCCGAGTTTCTGGCAAAAAACCACATGGGCTGGGTTTTTTTTGGGGGGGAAAAACAGGTTTTTGCCAAACCTGCAATTAGGATCCACATGGGCCTATCAAGACTCAGTCAACTAAACAAAACCAGTCACCACCACCTTGCTCGAAATCATACAAAGCACCTAGATTGGGTAGCAGAGTGGCTAGAAAAAAACTTTAAATTATAACGAGATGCAACATATATGTTCATGTATAATTAGCTATAAGTCCTTTCTGGTACGAGGCACTTAAAAGCTACCATTAAAAAACGGACCTTTAAAACGCGGTCGCTCAAGGAAAGATATGGGCAAACACCCAGTTGGAATAAGTCAGAATGTGAGCAGTTTAAAAACGCTCATTAGAATTGACAAAATGTCGTATATTATAATAATATATAAATATAGTTATGTAGTAATATTAAGTAATAAGATAGGAAATGTGCAATTTGCAGAGGAGAGAAGAAATGTGATAATAAATGGTCAAAGGCTTTCGATATATATATATATATATAATATTTTATATATATATATAATATATATTATATATATATATATAATATATATATTTATATAGTATATATTTAGAGTTATATTGAGAGTTAAATTCAGTATTGTTAGGGTGTGGGTCTCTATTAGTAGCCCCTTGATCGCACTCTTGCGACCCACTTGAGGATCTTGTGGACACGCCCTTGCTTAGATTAACAATCCTGGTTCATCGCCTCGATTTCCAGAATTCATACTCCAGGAGAACGAAGCTTTTGATAATCTTAAGGCTTCGATATCATCCCTCCTGCCAGTACCAAGTATCTTTGCCAGCCTTAAAGACTTCGCAATTACATAGAAAGGTTCTGCCGCTTTCTACGTGCATTCACGGCGTATCGGCCGATGAATCTCAGTGGCAGCTTTTCCCAAATGTTGTTGAGTGATAATTGACTGGCCCAGTCCAGTCAGAATATCCTGTCAAATTCGCAGAAGATCAGAATTCTCAGAGCGCAAGCCCTTAACCCTTAGCCTTTCTGCGGATAAAGATCATTAGATCCCTTGAAGCTTGTATTGAGAGCCAGGTATGCCTGTTCCAGCGAGTAATTGGTACATAGTCTTGTGTTCCCCAGTTGAATCAGAGATTGCTTAATGTTGGGCTTCAGAGAAGTCCACAGAAGGGTTCCGACGCCACAGTAGCGGCTTCTGGCTCCTTGCTTAGCGCAGGCTCTCGACTCGAGCCTCCTCATTTGCCTGTAACAGCCTTTGAGCCCCAAACCCACATCAGATAACTCTGTTTGAGATTGAGCCAGTTGCTGTAGGTACGTTGGCATTCCCAAACCAAGTTTAGAGTCATACATGCAGGACTCAGAGCCCGATAGCCGCCTGACTATCAGTTGCCTCAGAGATCTTTGCCCCTCGCATCCAAACCATGCCTTTCAATAACACCACGATAAAAACTTTCTTTGTATTGATGATTGTTGAATGGGATGATGCAGTGTTCGTGAATCACAATATCCATGTGTAGCTCTTGTGCACAGTATTCTCTAGCCAGGTCACGGACTAGGACAATGCTAATTCAGGAATGACAAGAATGTTCTTCATTATATCGTTCTTGTATAATTTTCCTTCAGCTGATAGTTCGTAGAGATATAGTTTTCAGGGTAAGCTTATTTTCACAAAACTTAAGTTCGCATTTTTTGTTGGATTTCCAAATAACAAATTTTCTAGTAAGCCTTCCATTCACACGAATTTTGCCACGATTCGGTAATTCTAAGCTTCCTTTTTGTATACCTCAATCATTCACAGGCAATAAGTTCTTGGAATTCATTAAACATATTATAAATACCCCTTCTGGTAGTCTTATAGCCATTCTCTACACACTTAAAAGGCCTGCATCTTTGCCCACTTAGAGTTTTTAATTTTATTAAGTTAAATTCATCTCGTGTTCATTACACTATTCATTGCTTTAAACATGACCTATGTAGGCTTTTTTATCTTTAATTAAATGCCCTCTAGTTGAATAAATAATGATATATTAATAATATATAAAGATTATAACCATTGCAAGGTTGAACCTCTTGACAGCAATTTCTCAATAGACATCGCCCACATACACGCGTTGATCCTATTGACCCCAATTTCACACCCACTACGAGTGGGTCCAGAGAGATTGTCTGCTTTAGCATTTGGGTCGTAGTAGCCTTATGATACTTATATTATTCATGTATATTATTATATATTATACTATAGGGTTATAGGGGGTACTATATATATACTGTATACCTATACTTACACTTATTTATATATTATTATTTATTTATCTGTCCTTATTGTTATAGAACATACATTGTATGCTATATATACTAGCAATACCTTATAATTGTAACAGCACAACACGTCGTCCCTCGTACTTGAAAGAACCTATTAAACAACATTTCAAGCCTCATGTAGAAATGCAAAAAACAATTGGAAGGAGGATGAGTAACTACGTTATAGACCAATTATTCTCATATAATGGATATATAATATAACCCTAACGAAACAAATAGTACAGCCCTGCAAAACTAAATTTATTGCGAATCCATGTTTAAAATAAAACGCGCAATACCAAAACTGAAGTTATCAGACCTCACAGTCGAGAACGAGTCCAGCACATCAGGTTTCCAAAAGTCATGATCTTCAAAATGGCGGCTATTAGTGAAGCAGGAAATTATTTAAAACTTGAAAAAAAAGAGACATTAGTCAGAAGTAGCTCAGTATTAAACTAAATAAATAATTTCGGAAAGACGAGCACAGTTAACTTTTAAGTCAAGATAGTAAGTGACATCTTCAAAACAATCTACACTCTGTGTTAATGTTTGTGTGTTTTAGCAACTGGAATTATTTGAGGTCAGGAACTAAGTTAATTCTCACGTTAACGTTCAGAATAAACACCCACTTTTTTAATAGAAATAGTATACATTTATTCAATGTATTTCAATCTATATTCTCCAGTTTAAAGTATTTCAATTAAAATAATTCTCTTCGTTTTGGTTAATAGAGAACATAATGTTCATCACAATAATTAAATTATCAATCCACTGTTTAAAAAAATAAACTTTCTATATCAAATCACATTAAAGAAAAAGAGTCAATTCACACTTACAGTTTATAAATGTCCTAATTTATGCAAATAAGAATGGGACACACCTTATTTGACAGTTTTATTTATGAACGCTCAACTTTTACAAGTTCAGCAGCAAGGCAGCAGGAGAGTTTACGTTCAACCCAATAGAACAAAGTATATTCATATAATGGACGTGCTAATCATACACCAAACTTATTATCTCACCGTCACCTCTAATATATCTTCATTTCTAATAGCAGTTTAAAATCTAATTCGTACTATCAGTAGTACATGCTCAACAGTTTACTAAATAACTATATCAACATCAGTTCACTAGAACAATTCAACAGGTGAACAAACGATTAAGTTATTTATCATTGGCCTCCCACAAATCATTTCCAACTAAAATGACAATAAAATTTATCAACTTTTTTACTCGATTTAATTTCAGAAAAAAATACTTAAGAAAAAAATAACTAAAATTAACTGCATTTCTATAACTTACCGACTCACGTGGACTATATCTTCTCTCTTTGATCAATCTTTATCTACCTTACTCTTCAGAACTACGAACCCATCCCTCGACACCTTTTCCTGTACGTCTTAGCTTCGAGATCCTCCAGTCTGATCTGACTTTTTTAACAACAATTTCAAAATACTTACTGTCGCTTTTCTAGGTGGTTGTATTACAATATATTGTTGGGAATTGGAAAACCACCTAAATTAGATTCTAAGGTAAAAACTGGGAAGGTTGGTGTAAAAAATTACCCCATTATTCCCTTAATTCCTTTTATAGTTCATTCTTATTAATTTTCCTTGGAATGCTCTATCTTCCTCTCTCTCAATCCTCTCTTTCGATTTTCTCCTACTAAACTCTGACTCCTGATCCTCCCCTACACTTCTTCCTCTCCTCACCTCCTCCATAATTTGCAAATTAAAAAAAACAAACAGGCATGGGTCCGGTCCCAAACTTCTACGTGCCACCAATGTAACAGCGGACACTTTGTCCCTGTACTTGAAAGACCCTTAAAACAAATAAAGCCCATATATATTTGCAAACAATGGAAGGAGGATGATTAATACACTAAATAATTTTCTCAATATAATCGATATATAATATACCCTAACTA
>JABUQX010135172.1:12500-19696 GCA_015478945.1 Trachelipus rathkii | reverse complement strand
TCTACCCTACATCATAGAACAGAGCTAATATTGATGTCTTTCCCTAGGTCATAATTGGAACACCAAGGCGCAGCATGCGCCCTCCGCGCAAAGACAGTCAACCCCGCACCCGCAGGTGCGACCCGCCGCCTCGCACCCGCAGGTGCGACCCGCCGCGACCCCGTCCGCCGCGTTCCCGCCCGCCGCGTGCGCCCGCAGCGCAATATTTCCGCGTACTGCCCGCCGCGAAGCGCCCGCAGGTGCAATATTCCCGCGCGAATGAAAAATATATATATTACTATGAGTCATTCATTTATATTTCATACTTAACATTTTATTAACATTTAATTTTTTCTTTTATATTTTACTTAATATATTTTTAATTTATTAATTTAAAAATTGTATGTAAGAAGAAAAAAACCAGAGTATCTGATAATATAAACATTTAATTTTACTACAATTGTACGAAATTTTACTAAAAAACATAAACATTACATACCTTAAAGCAGGAAATCAGTAAATAGAGGTGATACCTAACACCTAAGGGATTAGTATTGCGGTTTGTTTCCTGCTTTTACTGCTTTTAACTCATTGGTTTTACTGCTTCTAACTCTATGTTTTACTGCTTTAACTCATCTGTTTTTATTAAAATTACACCTTAAAGCAGTAAATGCAGTAATTTCAATAGAGGTGTTACATAGCAACAAGGGGTTAGTACTTTTTGTTTTACTGTTTTACTGTTTTTAACTCAATGTTTACTTGCGTTTAAACTCATATGTTTTACTGCCTTAACTCTATATTATTAACATTACATACTTAAAGCATTAAATCAGATAATATCAATAGGAGGTTGTTACATAGCAACAAGCGGGGTTAGTATGCTTTTTTTACTGTTTTTACTGCCTTTAACTCATGTTTAACTGCTTTAACTCATTTATGGTTTTACTGTTTAACTCATTATATTATTAACATTAATTACCGCTTAAAAGAGTAAATCAGACTTAATCAATAGAGGTGTTACATAGCATCAAGGGGATTAGTATGCTTTTTACTGCTTGTAACTTCATGTTTTTACTGCTTTAACTCATATGTTTTACTGCTTTTAACTCATATGTTACTGCTTTAACTCATATGTTTTACGCTTTAGCTCATATATGTTTTCTTTTATGTTTTTTATTTTTGTTAATTTACTTTTTATTTATTATTATTATTATTATTTTTTTATTTATTTTTATTATTTTTATTATTTATTTTATTATTATTATACTTAGTGTTAGTTACTTCTTGCCTATTGTTATTATTATTTTAGAAACACATATACACACACGCACAACACACACACACACACACACAACACACTCACACACACACACACACCACACACACACTTACACTTATACATATAAACGTATAATTTATTAAAAACATTTTAATTTTATTTTATTATTAACTGTATTATTTACCTCATGCCTATTGTTATTATTATTTAGAGCACCAGAATACACACACACACACACACACACACCACACACACAACACACACACACCACACACACACACACACACACACACACCCATACACACACACACGCCCACTCACTTACACACATAACGTATAATTATTAAACATTTTATGTTTTTAATTTCAACACGTACATTTTTAATTACTTCATTTCAAATTATAACTAAAATTATTTCAAGTTTCTTAAAACTTCTATAATAAATCAATCATAATCTTTGAACAAAAATTTATTATTAACTGTTAATTACTTTTTGTTTATAAATTTATGAACTATGCAAGTTTTTAAAATAACTTTTACTAAAATTTTTATGAAATTTTATTAAAAAACATATATTACGTACCTTTTAACTGAAACTATGCTGGATCCGTAAGATCCTTTAAGCAGGTAAGAAGGAAATGTTTTCCTTACTTGTGATTGGTCGGGGTAATTCCTTATCTCTATATGACCTCGTATGTGATGGTCGAGAATTATTTTATCGTCTTTGAAATAACTTTGTTCTTTAAACTTGTATTTTCAGCAGGTGTGTTTTATTATCTTTTAGACACCAACTCATTTTATAAAATCATAGTCCTTTTAGCTGTTAAGCGGTGCACAATTTATCTGCAGTTTGATAAAAGGTTTTTTGTACTTAATGGTGTATATCCATATATTATAATAATACTTAATTGAGGAATAATTATTAATTTCACGTAGAGTAGATAATAATTAATTCTCACCAGATTTATAGTAGATCACGTGAAGCAAAAACGAAGAGCGCCGCAAGCGCGACCCGGTGCGGAACAGCCGCATGAAACCGCCGCCGTATATTACTACGCGCGTCGCGAAAATATTTTCTTAAATGATATGACGCTTGTAATTCTTTACATTATTTTGTATTTTCAAATATACCGCTTCCTATATTATGAGTCGTCCATTTTATTTCTTACTTGAACATTTTTAAGTTTATTTATAGAAAATACCATTTCACTGGTAAAGTTTCTTGAAAAACATTTAGTTTTGTAGAAAAACAGTTTGTTTTATTTATCCTAAAGTTATAATTCCTTGAGGGAAATAGAACAAATAGTACGGATGTGACGCTGTCCATGTTCCTCTTTGTGGTATGCTTTTAAGATCTTATTACTTTAAGGAATGTAAAACAAGTTATATGCCTTAAAAGCCTTTCACCTACATTGGACGTAGAGTTAATGTATAGAATTGTCCCGTAACCCTCCTTTCAAAGGTAGTCTTACGGTTTTAATCTTCTTTATGTATAAGTTATGAAAAAAAGTTGTTTATTCTAAAATATTATTACTATATTACTATATTAGTTAATTACACAATGTGTGTACATGCATAATAAACTTCCCCCTCCTTGTACAAACCGAAATTTCTCTTTATGGACTTCAAGTATTGGTATCATATTTATATAACTTCCAAAAATTACATCGAAGTATGTAAGTTCATAACCTCTTCTACATCAGTTACTGTATGCATGCGGTAACCATCGAGATTATCTCACTTGGTTTTTAATAAACACTGATATACCAGGATTTTAAATAAACTAATGCGCTTGAAATATGTTATAATATTCGTAAATATACCTTGACACAGAACACAAACTAATATTTTACATCCTGAATGGGACGGTGTCCAAAAGATATCATCCTCTGGGATGTATGCCCTACCACTTTGAAATACAAACGCCCCATATTTTCGCGACCACGTAGTAAATTACGCCGGCGGGTTCATGCGTCGGTTCCGCACCGGGTCGCGCTTGCGGGCGCTCTTGCCGGCGGGTTCATGCGTCGGTTCCGCAAAATCTAGTGAATTAATTATTATCTACTCTAGTGAAATTAATAATTATTCCTCAATGTAAGTATTTATTATAAATATGATATACACTTAGTAAAAATAAAACACTTTTAATACAAATCAGATAACTTGTGCACCGCTTAACAGACTAAAAAGACTATGATTTTTAAAATGATGTTGGAGTCTAAAGATAATAAAACACACCTGCTCACATACAAATTTAAAGAACAAAGTTAATTTTCAAAAGACGTAAAATAATTCTCGACCAATCAAATACGAGGTCATATAGAGATAAGGAATACTCCGACCAATCACAAGTAAGGAAAACATTTCATTCTTACCTGCTTAAAGGATCTTACCGAACCAGCATGTTTTTAATAAAAATAATATTATAAAAATAATATAATAATAACAATATTCTTGATCCTATACTTGGGAATTACCTTTTGACCTTGTATTAGGCCTAAAGTTGGTTGGGTCACAAATTGGTTTATATTAATGTAGCATATAGTAGTGCGTTGCTACACAGTTTACAGAAAAAAGTCAGTTTGAAATATATTTTTGACCTGGAATTAGGCCTAAATCGCCCCGGGGATACAAAAAGGATTATCTAAATGTAGGCCTAAAGTAGTTATTTGTTAAACACATTTTACAGAGAGAGGTCAATTTCGTAACTGTAAGGAGTGCGGGTTGTTGTGTTTCTCGTGATGGATTGTCAAGTTACATAGATAATTAATTAAAAATAATAAAGAAAATTCCGAATTATTTAAAAACTTTGAAATATTTTAGTTAACATCGAGCGAAATAATATATATGTAAGTGAATAATTGTTATTTTTAAATAAAAACTTCTAGAATGATTTTAATAAAATACTTGTTATGTTGTTAGCAGAGAAGAACTTAATTTGTTATTTGATACTTATTACATGGCTAAAAATGATGTAAAGCAGTAAGTCAATAAAACAAAACGTGGCATAGCTTGGTGTTAGAGGGGTGCTATGGGCTGGCCTCTTACTGATTACTGATTTATTGCTTAAGGGTTACGTAAAATATATGTTTTTTTTAATAAAAATTTCATAAAATTTTAGAAATTATTATAAAACTTGATAGTTATAAAATTTATAAACAAAAAATATTAACAGTTAATAATAAATTCTTTTGTTATGTATAATGATTGATTTATTATAGAAGATTTAAGAAAACTTTGAAATAAGTTTTAGTTATATTTGAATGAGTAATATAAAATGTACGTGTTTAATTTAAAACATAAAATGTTTTATAAATTTATACGTATGTGTAGTAAGTGAGTGGGCGTGTTGTGTGTGTGTATTGTGATGTGTGTGTGTGTGTGTTGTGTGTGTGATTTGTGCTCTAAATAATAATAACAATAGGCATGAAGTAAATAACACTAAGTATAATAATAAAAATAAAAATAAAGTGTTTTAAAAATATACGTTATATGTATAAGTGTAAGTGTAAGTGTGTGTGTGTGTTGTATGTGTGTGTGTGTTGTGTGTGTGTGTGTGCGTGCTGTGTATGGTGTGTTTTCTAAATAATAATAACAATAGCAATAGGAAGTAAATAACACTAAGTGTATAATAATAATAATAAAATAACTAAAAATAATAAAAATAATAAATAAAATAAATAAAAATAATAAAAAATAAATAAAAGTATTAAAACAAAATTAAAAAACATAATGTTAATTAAATTATGAGTTCAAACAGTAAAACATATTGAGTTCAAAGCAGTAAAACATGATTGTTTTAAAGCAGTAAAAACATATGAGTTAAAGCAAGTAAAACATTGAGTTAAAGCAGTTAAAGCAGTAAAACAAAAGCATCCTAATCCCCTTTTTGCTATGTAACACCTCTATGATTTAACTGACTTTACTGCCTTTAGGTATGTAATGTTAAAATATATGAGGTCAAAGACAGAAAACATATGAGTTAAAGCAGTTAAAAACATGAGCTTTAAAAGCAGTAAAAAACAGTAAAACAAAAGCAAACTAACCCCTTGTTGCTATGTAACACCTCTATTGATTTACTATTTACTGCTTTTTAAAGTTATGTAATGTTAATAAATATATGAAGTATAAGCAGTAAAAACATACGAGGTAAAGCATAAACATGAGTTATAACACAGTAAAACAGTAAAACAAAGCATACAACCCCTTGTTGCCGGGGTGAGGAGGGCTATTTGATTTACTGATTTACTGCCCTTCTAAGTATTGTAATTTTAATAAATATCGTGAGGTAAGGCAGTTAAAAACATATGAGTTAAAGCAGTAAAACATGAGTTAAAGCAGTAAAGCAGTAAAACAAAAGCATACTAATCCCTTAGGTGTTAGGTAACACCTCTATTGATTTACTGATTTACTGCTTTAAGGTATGTAATGTTAATGGTTTTAATAAAATTTCGTACAATTGTAGTAAAATAAAATGTTTATATATCAGACACTCTGGTTTTTTCTTCTTACATACAATTTTAAAAATTTATAAATTAAAAGTATTAAGTAAAAAATATAAAAGAAAAAATAGTTAATAAAAATGCTTAAGTATGAAATAAAAAATGAATGACTCATAGTAAATTTGAAAAGAAATTCTTTGCGGAAAATTCGCGCCTGACGGGCGCTCGCGGCGGGCAGGTACGCGCGGAAATATTGCGCCTGCGGCGCACGGCGCGGTGGGCGGGAACGCGGCGGACGGGGACGCGGCGGGGTCGCACCTTGCGGGTGCGGTTGACTGTACTTTGCGCGGAGGGCGACATGCTGCGCCTCTGGTGTTCCAATTATGACCTTTAGGGAAGACATCAATATTAGCTCTGCTATGATGTAGGCGTAGAAAAGTTAGAAGAGAGATTTTAGAAAATGCTTAACTCATAGTATGGAAACATCCTGCTATTATAATATACACCAATCGCAAGTGTCTATGGGCAAGTGTAAGTGTCTATGCGGTGAGTGTAGTGTCTAATGGATGCAGTGTTAAGTGTCTATGGGTGAGGTAAGTGTTATAAGTGTTCATACAGTGAATGTGGTGTATAAGTGTCATAGTGTATGCTTTGTATAAGTGACATAGTGTATGTGTGTATAAGTGGTCATCAGTGTATGTAGTGTATAAGTGCACTGCAATAGTTGTGTATAAGTGGTTTAGAAAAAGACTAACTACATAGTTAGGAAGCATGCCTAGCAACTGAATATACCCAATCGGATTTCCTCATACCTTATAAAACCTAGGGGTAGACACCCATATTAGGGCTATTCTAGCTCAGGGGAGGCTAGAAAAGGCTGAAAAAAGTGGCACTCAGTTGGCACTAGTGGCACTCATTTGGCACTATGTGGCACTCACTTGGCACTAATTGGCACTCACTTGGCACTGCATTGGCACTCATTAGCACTCACTTGCACTCACTTGGCACTCGATCTAAATACTCATAGAAATACTAACTAGAACACTCCGATAGACACTCCTTACGGTGATTGGAACCATCAACAAAATGTACTGAATCATCAAAATGTACTGAATCCTCAATAAATCTGAGTCATCAAAGATGTGTAAGGGCGTATAAGTGTCATAGTGTGTATGTATGTGAGTGTGTGTGTGTGTGACTGTGTGTGTTGTGCTGTGTGTGTAGTAAGTGTCTATGGTTGAGTGTAAGTGTCATATGGGTAAATGTAAGTGTCTATGGGTGAGTGTAGGTGTGTGGATAAGTGTCATAGTGAATGTGTTGTATAAGTGTCATAGTGTATGTGTGTAAAGTGACATAGGTGTATTAAGTGTCATAGTTTTAGTGTCTATGGGTTTAAATAGAGTGTCATGGTTAAATGAAGTGTCTAGTTGAGGCTGCAAGTGTGTATAGTGTCATAGTGAATGTCACAACTGTGTATAAGTGACATTAGTGTGTA
>JABUQX010135172.1:0-7500 GCA_015478945.1 Trachelipus rathkii | reverse complement strand
TTTAAAGTATGATTAAATCCAGTAGGAATTACAGAAGATGGAAGAGAATTCCACAAAACAGAGGTGGTGGGAAAGAAGGAAGCACCACAGCAAACTAGCCTGGAGTTACCAATGTCAACACAATACTCGTGCGCAGATACAGCACCTATTGTGCTACGAAGGCGTCGTAAAGGTGGTGGTACGCGAGTGATAAGTTCCCTCGAGCACTTGCCGCGCGGTACCTATAGGATAGAGATAAAGCACCAACATCGCCTCGCAAAGATAGAGCCGGTCAGTGAACTGGGAAAGTTTACAGAACAGTTTATAAGCCTTTTTGCCGTTGACTCGACCCTGTCCAAAAGCCGGGTGAAACCAGAGCCCCCCCCAGATATGAGAGCAGTACTCCATACATGGGCGGATGAGACCTTTTTATAGCGGAGCAACTGAGAAAAGGAAGAAAGTCTCACAGTCTAAACAGAACTTCCAGTTCTTTGAGGCCGCCTTAGCAACCGTTGTGATGTGAGGTTTCCAAGACATTTTTTTGTTCATGTTAAGGCCAAGGATGTTTATATTGTCAACAGGAGAGACGACCGAACAGTCGAAAGAGACAGGAAAGTTAGAAGGTATTTTGGAGAAGGAGATTTGTAAAAGTTGGGTTTTTAAAGAATTGAATTTTACAAAGTTATTTCTATCCATCAGCGAGGATAAAATCGGAAAGATTAAGACGAGAGGCAATTCCAGAAGTAAAAGTGGGAGTAGAAATATGAGTTAAAGAATGAAGGTCGAGTCATCGGATACGAGTGGAGTAGAGTTAGAGGTGCAGGGGCTTGAGAAAAGAAGATCATAATGAAAAGTAGAATAAAGTATGAGATAAGACAGAACCTGAGGAACACCACTACCAGAAAGAAAAGAAAGAAGAAAGTCGCCCCATCAACAACACCTATATTGAGCGATTTTGAAGAAAGCTAGATATAAGGATAACGCAAAGAGAAGAGAAACCCAAAGGCAGGGGAGCTTTGGAGGCAGTGACGCGTGCCAACTTCCGGTCAAATGCTTTTGTATATGTCAAGCGCACCACCCAAGTCTCCCGTAGTTCTTAAGACGAAAACCATTAAATCGGTTAGATAGAATGTATTATCGCCAGTAGACTCGGGCAACTTGGCGATCGGATGAGTTTTCCAGATGCATCTAAGAGTGAGTGAGCAAGGATTTCAAAGACTTAAGATAGAATACAAGCTGAGAGCTACAGGGCCGATAGTTAGAAGATCAGAGCGGCTCCCTTTTTTCGGAATAGGGGTTGGCCATGTGAGAGCTTCCAACACTGAGGAGGGAAAGTGCTAGTATTGAAGACAAGAGAAATATAGTTTGAGCGAGAGGCCGAAGTTCAGTTGCGAGGAAATAGCAACAAATGATCAGATCAATAAGATGGGAAAGGCAGATTAAGATGTTTGCTAGAAGATGAAAGATTTTGTTAGTAAGAAACCAAGAGGTCAAGGCCACTTTTCCTGATGAAAGCAAGCTTGCTCGTCCGAAAGAGTATCCCTGCAACTATTTCTAGCTGAATGAAATTAGCAAAGAGTGATAGGAGAACGAGAATTTTTCACACTTGATAGGCACTGTCTCAAGCCTGAATAGCCAGAGAATAAACACGATCGAACCATGGATTATGAGGAAAGAAAGATTAGGTTTTAAAGGAATGAATGAGAAAGAAAAAATTTATCTGAAGAAAGGAATGAAACTGCTCATCCCATCAACGATTACAGCCTCCCTCCTTATCTTTTAAATCTTTATACATCCATCATTAATCCTTATTGAGGTAGCCAATTTGCTATCATCTGCAAACTTGGAAACCTTACATTTAAGTCCCTGTCTAAATATTTTATACATCTATGAGGAACAGCCACTTGACCTAAGAATTCGTTACGGACCACAAAAAATGTCTCCTCGTTTCCCTTAATAAATACTTTTATTTTCATTAATTATTTATTATTTATTATTATTATTATAATATTATTATTATTAATATTATAATATTATAATTTATTAATATTATTATATTATTAATATTATTATTATTATTATTATTATTATATATTATATATTATATTATTATTTTATTATTATTATTATTATTATTATTATTATTATTATTATTATTATTATTATTATTATTATTATTATTATTATTATTATTATTATTATTATATTATTATTGTTGTTATTGTTTTGTGTTGTTGTTGTTGTGTTGTGTTGTTGTTGTTGTGATGTTGTTGTTGTTGTGTTGTTGTTGTTGTTGTTGTTTTGGTTTGTTTGTTGTTGTTGTTGTTGTTTTATTATTGTTATTATTATTATTATATATTATTTATTTATTTAATTTATCTATTATTTTATTATATTTTATTATTATTATTATATTATTATTATTATTATTATTATTGAGGACTTTAAGGAATCCAAAATTGTATCGCTAAAATAATTTCGGGAGGTTAAACCCCCTGACCCTCCTGTCTACAGCCTTATATTAAATATATATAAGTATATATATATAATATTATATATACTATATATATTATATTATTAATATATATATTATATATATATATATTATACTATATATATATATAGTAACAAAATATATATATATATGATATATATATTATATATTGAATATATATATATTTAGAGAGAGATGAAGATGAAGGGGAGAGAGAGGATGAGGAGAGAGAGAGCGAGTGAGGTGAGAGAGGAGAGAGAGAGAGAGAGAGAGAAGAGAAGAAGAGAGTAGAGAGAGAAATTTTTAAAATAGTTTTTTTCAGTAGTAGGTGGTGGTTTATCTCCGTTTTCATAAACTTCTTTGCAATCACTTTTATGCTCTTTCGCAGCGTCATCGTTAAAAATCCAAACGTCCCATCACTAATATATATATGATATACTATATATAATATATATATATATATATATATTATATATATATATTAACGTATATATATATATTATATATACTAGATAATATATATATATATTATATATATATATATACTATATATAGTATATATATAAATATATATTATATATATATATATATATATATATATATATAGTATATATATTAGGCCAGCCTCTAGAAGAGCCACAATCCATATCTCAAAAACTACAACAGCTACCGGAAAAGATACATTCGCTGGAACTCCCTGGCAAAATTTTACCTAGGAAACTGTATATTTATAAAAAAAAAAAAAAATCATACTCGCAACTCAAAAGCTACAGGAAAAAGGAATACATTTCTGGAATCCTTGTAAAATTTTGGTTTGGAAAATGTAAAAAAATAAAACAAATAAAAAATTAAACATAAAAATTGGCTATTTTTTTGGAGGGGGTGCTGAGACATAGTATATATATATATATATTTTGTAAAGGTTATTACACGGGCAATTTTTAGGGGTATATATCCTATGGGGTACAGAGGGGGACGTTTTCCATACCCCGTAAGGGAGGGGTGGAGGAACCCCGCGACACCCAAATACCAAAGAGCGGGGTTCCGGAGACCCCTCCCCGGAGGGGGGATTAGTCTTACCCCGTAGTTCCCCGGGAAGGCCGAGAGACCCCGACCTACCTGCCATCGGTGCGGTATACCCTTAGGGGGGTATTTCTTTAGTTAAAAAAAAGCCAGATTTAATAGAAAGTCTATTTATGTTTTAACGAATAGCAAAAAAAAGACTTTATATATGTTTTATATATCTATATTATTATATTTTTTATCAATATTTTTTTTTTTTTTTTTATTTTTTTTTACCATTTTCCTAACCTAAAATTTTACGAGGATTCCAAAAATGTATTTCCTTTCGCTTGTAGCTATGGTAGTTTTTGAGATATAATTTTTTTATTTATTTTTTTTTTTTTTTATTTTTTTTTTACATTTTCCGCACTAAAATTGGACCAGCATTCCAGCAAGTATTCCTTTTCGTAGCTGTTGTAGTTTTTGAGATATGATTGTGGCTCTTCTAGATGCTGACCATTATATATTATATATATATATATATATATATATATATATATATTTATTATATATATAATATATATATATATAATATATATATTACTATATATAATATATATATATATATATATATATATATATATATATATACTATATATATATATACTATATATAATATATATATATATATTATAATAGAATATATAATATATATATATTGTGCTATTATTTTTAGGCTTTATTATATGTACTTGTAATAACGGCAAATAATAATAGGCCCTTAACTGCAAGGCAATTATCAAAGGTCATTCGTGAGTTAGATCTTGACGATGAATTTCTTAGTGATATTGAGTGTGATGAATCTGAAAAGTCGGATAGTGAAAGTGATCCTAGTGATGATGATCACTTTGATAATGATAATGATTCTATACCATTGATATCTGATAGCGAAGATGACGAAGTTTATTTCCAGTGGTCTGATTCTGTTCTGGTGGACATAAGTCTTTATCCTTTTTCTTCTAATTCTGGTGTCAAAATGCATTTAGAAGAACCTAAAACATCTCTTGTCCTCCACTGTTCTTTGAAGGGGACATTATTTGTACTATAGTTGAAGAGACAAACAAATATGCTGAAAAGGTAATCGAAGAAAAACGTAGGTCAGGAAAAATGAGAAGGAAAAGTCGTGACCTTCTGTGGAAGCTTACAAATGAAGAGGAGATAAGGGTGTTTATTGCTCTAGTTATTCTTCAAGGAATCATACAGAAACCTAATATAGATTTTTACCATTCAACAAATTCTCTTTTGCATACTCTTATTTTTGGAACAATAATTGCTAGAGATAGGTTTAAGATAATTCTCAAATATTTACATATTTCGTCTGAAGAAAACTCAAATGATCCACAGTATAAGTTTATAAAAATTCTGGAACTCTTTGTGAGTAAATTTAAAACAAATTATATCCCTGAACAAAATATATCAATTGACAAAGCTCTTCCTTCAATGGAAAGGAAGACTACGATGGAAGAGAATATTCCCTTAAAACGAGCGTGATTTGGTATGAAGAGCTTCATATTTGCCGAAGCTAAATCTGGATATGTGTGGAATATTGCGGTATATACAGGAAAGGAGACTCAGTATCCATGTGGTATTCCAGGCCTACCGAATGACCTGACAAAGTCTATAAAATTGTTCTTAATTTATGTGAACCTCTCATCGATAAAGGATATTGTATAGGAATGAACAATTTTTATGCATCCCCCGAATTATTCAAAATTTTGACTTCAAGAGCCACTGATGCAGGTGGCACTGTTCGATTTAACAGAAAAGGATTGTCACCACTGGTGTGCAGTAAGAAGCTCAAAAAAGGAGAAAATTATGAGCAATTCTTTTGAAAAATCATGCATCTTAAAATGGAGGGATCAAAAATACGTTAACATGCTAAGCACACTCTGTGATAGCTCTATGGAGCGTGTTATTGTAGCTGGTAAAGAATGTCTTAAACCTACTCTATGCATAAAGTATAAAAAAGATCATATGGCTAGTGTAGATTTAATGGATCAGATTACATCTGCAGCTTCCATGATACGAAAAGGACTAAAAAAATATTACAAAAAGTTATTTTTTTTAGAATTGTCGAAATATGCATTCAAAACTGCCACTGTACATACAAAAAAAAATAATAAGAAAACACTCCTGGAATTTAAATTACAACTAATAGGTGAGATATTGAAAAAACACTCTGAGAAAGTTTATTGGTCGCGCAAAAGATCTGCAATTACTTTAGGAGAAAACCCATGCTGTCTAACAGGTAGACACTTTTCTAAGCACATCGAAGATAATGATGAAATAAAAAATCGCCAAAGAAGATGTAAATACTGTGCTCTTCAAAAGAAAGTTAGAAAAACAGTTTATTCATGTAATATTTGTGAAGTTCCCCTTTGTGTCATTCCATGCTTCACACTATATCATACCGATGTAAGATTACCAGAGTAATAGTCAGACAGAATTGAAATAAACTACTTAGAGGTTGGGTGAATGGTAAACATGCTCCCAAGTCATAAGTCTTGGGGACATCTAAATACATTGTAGATGTCAATGTGAGTGACAACCAAATATATATATAATAAATAATATAGTATATATATATATATATATAGAATATATACTTTATATATATATAATATATATATATATATATATATATTATACTTATATATATACTATATTATATATATACTATATATTATATAATTATATATATATATAAAATAATATACTATATAATATAATATATTAATACATATATATATATATAAATTATAGTATATATATACATATATATATATATATATAGTATATATATACTAACTCAATATATTATCTCGGAGCGTGAGGCCGTCCTCACTCTTACATTCTAAACGCTACCACGCCATTCAACCCGCAATTCGCGCCAACTTGAGGACCTACCAAGACAAAGAAAATAGAGCGAGCAAGATCTGCGACATTGCGATTAACGATTTGAACACATACTGCAGTTTCGGAAATCGTGCGAGTCCTAGCACCGGAGATAGCAAATTCATTCCGCAATTAAATTCCCCGCAAATTCCAACAACATTCACAACCGCTTCACCCTATTATACTGGAAGGTCTACAAACTCCTGAAGATTCTTCTTCTCGTTTTTAACATCCCTCAACATTCTTAAAACATGTCCAGCACACAATTAACAACGGCATAGTACTTTAGTTCTTAGATATTCGTCCACAAAATACTTTTGAGCCACAGATAAAATAACCTTCTCATTTAATTTGCGACCCTTTTGCTTACAATATATATATATACTACTATCTAATTAGTATAATATATATACTATCTCTATATATACTATAATAACTTATTATACCTATATATATACTATATGATAATATATACTTACTCATCAATACTAATACTATCCTACCTCAAATATACTAGCTATACTACTAATATAATATATATACTGTAAGCTAAATATACTCATAACTACCCCTAAACCTTAATTGGTACAATTACTACACTTACGTCCATTGTTCACGTCCTCCTCCTGCCTCCTTCCCTCCTCCTCCTCCCTCGCTGCCTCCTCCTCCTCACCTCTCTCCCTACCTCCTCCTCCTCCTCTCATCCACTAGGCACAAACCTAGAAACACAATTCCTCTGAAGAGTTACTGGGAGAACGAATCTTGAGGCCTAATGGAAGAAGAAGATGCCTAGTTCTACTGAAGAGCAAAAAAAACAACCCATACCTGAGAGTGAGTTTAACTTACGGACTGGTCGTGGAAAAACATTGCTACTGAAGAAATGGTCTCTTAGAGTGCTCTAGGGAGGTTAAGAGTTTCGGGCCGCAAGAAGATGCAGGACCAACTGACAGAGGCTGAAAGTCTCTTCCTTGGGAGAGTGCTATACTATATAATATACTATATACTTATATACTAATATAGTAATATAATATATACTTATATATATAGCAGTACTATAGTATATCTCTCTT
>JABUQX010135171.1:0-25094 GCA_015478945.1 Trachelipus rathkii | reverse complement strand
TGCACTGCATGTTGATCATCAACATTGGATGCGGAACTAATTGGCGCGACATTTATCTCTAGATGAACAATTTCTTCTTTTTCATTTTCTTAACTCTTGTCGGGTTCTGAAAATGCTATCTTATATGCTTGTTCAGCGCATACCTCTTCAAAGTTCGTTTTATTAAAAAAAAAAAAATAAGATAATCTACCTTTTAACGTCTAGTGTTATTTATGTATAAGCAATTAGGAAATAATGTTTCCAAAGCAAAAACAGTTTTTTTTTTAATGGGGATTAATTACTTGTTATAGAACACCCTACACAAATCAAAAATTAATGCAAAAGTTAAATATTTCTGTTCTATGAGTTTGATGGTGATGAAAAATTTGAAAAAACATACATATTATGTACTATATAGGTTATATAGATGAATAAAATATAAAAAATATAAAAATAAAAAAATATAAAAATATATATGAGTAATAAGTTATCCAAATAATATAATATACTATATAATTATATATATATTATATTGGTAGTATATATAATTATATTACTAAAATATATAATATATTATATATATATAATATTATATATATATATATAATATATATATATATATATATATAAATAATATATAAGTTTATATTATAATAATTAATATATTTATTAGGGTAAATATGGCAAAATTCTTTGTTTAGAAGAAATTACAAAATAAAAGAAAAGAAAATGGGTTAGAAATCAGCAAAAGTTCTTTCGCATCTGGTCGGACTGTTTTGCCCTGAAAGTGTGGCTAAAGTCGCTGTGTTGTTAAAAGTCGCGGGTGTTTGGTCGCTGGTGTTGGGTTGGTCGCTGTGGTTGGTTCGCTGGTGGTTGGTCAGCTTGCTGAATTGTCGCTGGTCCTGGCGCTGGGCGACTGGTCGCTGGTCGCTGAGTCGTTTTATTGATTTACCTGGGAAATCGTTGGTCGCTGTCGCTGGTCGTTGGTCGCTAGTCGCTGGTCGCTGGTCACTGGTTACTGGTCGCTGGTCATGGTCACTGGTCGCTGAGTCATTGGCGCTGGTCGCTGAGTCGCTTGGTCCCTGGTCGCTGGTCACTGGTCGCTGGTCACTGCGTCGCTGTCTTGGATGCTTGTCAAAAGCTAATACTGGCCGTTGGTTTCGCCCTGTCGCTGCGTCGCTGGTCGCTGGTCGTTGGTTGTGCGTCCTGGTCACTGGTCGCTTGGTCGCGTATCGCTGATCGCTGATTCGCTGTGTCGAGAGTTGCTGTCGCTGATCAACTAGTCACTGCGTTCGCTGGTCGTTGGTCGTTGGTCGCAGGTCGTTTGTCGCTACTCCCCTGCGTCGCTGGATCACTGGTCGCGCTGGTCGCTGGTCGCTGGTCGACTGGGCGCTGGGTCGCCTGATCACTGTGTCGAATTGGCGATGGTCGCTGGATCGCTGTCCCTAGGTCAGCTGGTCATGGTCGGCTGGTCGCTGATCATGGTGCGTTGGTGTCGATGGTCGTCTGGTCACTGGTTACGCTGGTCGTTCTGATCGCTGATCGCTGATCGCTGTCGACTAGTTGCTGGTCGCTGTTCACTAGTCACTGGATCGGTCTGGTCGTTAGTGCGTTTGGTCCGTTTGGTCGCTGAGTTCGCTGTTCATTGGTTGCGATTGGTCCCTGGTCGACTGGTCACTGGTCCGCTGTACGTTAGGTGATGCGCGCTGTCCACGGGTCGCTTGTCGTTGGTCGCTGTGGTCGCTGGTCGCTAGTCGCTGGTCGCTTGGTCCCTGGTCGCTTTTCGTTGCGTTTTGCTGGTCACTGATCACTGGTCGTTATTCGCTGGTCGCTGGTCGTTGGTGCGGTCGATTGGTCGATGGGTTCGATGGGTCGCTTAGCGCTGAGTTACTTGGTTACTGCGTGCGCTGATCACTGGTCGCTGGTCGCAAAGAACAGTCGCTGTCTTTGTCGCTGTCGCTGCGTCAGTGGTCACTGGTCAGATTTGGTCAGCATTGGTCGCTGGTCACTTGGTCGGCTAGTGGTTGGTCACTGTCGTTGGGTCGCATGGTCGTTGGTCGCTGGTCGTTAAAAGGTTGCTGGTCCACTGGTTGCCTGGTCGCTAGATCGTGTCGCTTTGCGCTTCGCTGGTCGCTTTGATTACAAGTTATGCTCTATAAAGTATTTCCCAAGTTTTCGCTCCTTCTAAAAAGATTTGACTTCTAAAAGTTGATTCCTTTGGAGTTATGAAATTCACTGGTATCTTAATTATTGATAAGTTCTCCACAGTTGTTTTTCAGATGACACAGCATGTTGATCCATCAACATGGATGCGGAACTAATTAGGCGCGAGCAATTTATCTCTTAGTCTGAACACTGTTGTTCTATTTTTCAGTATTGATCTTCTATCTGACACTTGGGCACGAATATAATTCTTATGCCGATGACTTTATCCTTTAAAACTAGTTTTATTAAAAAAAAAAAAAAAATAAGCAAAATCAGACTATTTTTTTAATTTTAGTTTTTATGTATCATATTTTCCAACCCTTTGGCTATGAAGCAAAACAGTATTTTTTGTTTAAATTGGATTTAATTAACTTTATAGGTATAACTTACACAAATCAAAATTAATGCAATAGATTAATATATTCTAGTTTTCTATGGAGTTATGGTATGAAAAATTAAAAAGAACTATATATATTATATATAATGAATAAAAATATAAAAATATAAAATAAAAAAAAATATAAATAGAATATTATATACATATAAATAAAGTATATATATATAATAATATATATAATATATTTATAAGTTATAATATATATAACTAATAGATATATATTATATATATATAATTCTTTGTTTAGAAGAAATAGCAAATAAAGAAAAAAATGTTAAGAAAAATCGCAAAAAAATTCTTTCCGACTGGTCGCTGTCGCTGGTCGGCATTTAGGTCATTAGTCGCTGTTGTTGATCTAGCTTGTACGTGGTTGGTAAACGCTGGTGGATCGTTCGCTGGTGGTTTTGGTCGACTGGGTCACTAGGTCGTATTGGTCGCTGGTCGCTTGTCGTTAGTCGCTGGTCGCTTGTCGCTGTCGTCTCTGACATTGTGTGGTCACTGGTCAACTGGTCGTTTGAATCGCTGCGTTTGCTGGTCAGTTAGTCGCTGGGTCATGGTCGCTGGTCACGGTCGCTGGGCGTTGGTCTTTATTAGGTCGCTGGTCGTTTGAGTTGCTTGGTCAACTGTCGCTTAGGTCCTAGGTCGGCTTGGTCGCTGGTCGCTGGTCGTTGGTCACGAGTCATGCAATGGTCGTGGTCGTTAACTAGGTCGCTGATCACTGTCGCTCGGTCGTGGTCGCTCGTCGCTGACGCTGTCCGTTGGTCAAGCCCGTGACTGGTGGACTGGTCGTTGGAAATTGCTGGTCGTACTAGATACTAGTCGCTGATCGATTAAGTCGCTGGTCGCTGGTGACTGGTCAGCTGGTCGTTGTTGCTGGTCGCTGAACCACTGTCGCTGCGTCGTGGGTCGCTGGTTCGTTGGTCTGCTGTGTCGGTTACACTGGTGGTCCGCTCGTCGTCTGAAGTGCTGGTCCGCTGATATCACTGCCGTTTAAGCTGAACTGGTGCATGGTTGCTTGAATCACTGGTCTGCTGGGCTTTTGTCGCCTGCGTCCGGCTGGGTCGCCTTGGTTGCTGGTCGCTGGTCAACGTTAGCTTGTCGCTGGTTTCACTGGTCGCTGGTCATTGGTCGTCGACAACAGTTCGCTGTTCGCTGGTCGCTGGTCGCCGGGTCGTTGGTCGCTGGGTCACTGGTCGCTGGTCGCTAGTCGCTGGTCGCTGATCACTCACTGGTCGTTGGTCGCGTGGTCACTTGTCACTGTCGTGGTCGGGGGAGTCGCTGAGGTTGTTGGTCGTTGGTACGGATGGTTGCTGTCGCATGCGTCACTGGTCACTGCGTCACTGTTCGCTAGCGTCGCTGGTCACTGGTCACTGATCACGTTTGTCGCTGGTCGTTGGGCAACGCTTTTCGCTGGCTTAGCTGGTTCGGCTGATTCACTGTCGTGTATAACAATGTGCGCTTCTGTCGACTTGGTTCCCTGGATGTCCCTTGGTCGCTTGGTTTCGCTGGTCGCGGTGAGGTCGACCTGTGGTCGCTGGTTAGGTCGTTTGTTCCCTGTTGTCGCTGCGTCGCTGGCGCTGGTCGCTGTCACTTTTCCGTTTAGGGTTGCTGGGGGCTGCGTACTGGTCGCTCGTGCTGGTCGCTGAGTCGCTGGTCGCTGATCTGAGTCGCTGGTGTCACTGGTTCACTGTGGTCGCTGGGTCCTTATTAGGTCGCTGGTCCAACTGGTCGCTGGTCGCTGGTCGCTTGGTTTGCTAGTACTGACCTGTCGCTGTCGCCTCGTCAACTGATCTCTGGTTCGTTTTTTTGCTGGACGCTGATTCACTAGTCGCTGATCGTTAGTCGCTGGTCGCTGGGTCAACCCGAAAGGTCGCTGCTCGTTGGTTGCTGGTGCGCTGAGATCACTGGTCGCTTGGTCCTGTCGTTGTCGCTGGTCGATTTGTCAATGTCGTTGGTCGCGTCGCTGCGGTCACTGTCGCTGGTCACTGGTCGCTGGTCGTTGGTTGCTGGAATCGCTGATCACTGGCGCTGTCTGTGTGGCGCTGGTTCGTTCTGGTCGTTGTTGCTAGGTCGCTGGTCGCTGGGTTGGCTGTCACTCGGTCACTAGTCGCTGGTCACTTGGTCAGTTAGGTCGCCTGGTCGCTGGTCGTCTTAAGGTCGCTGGCTCGCCTTTGTCGAACTTTGTCATCTGGTCACTGGTCGCTGGTCGACTGGTCGCTAGACAGCTGTCGCTAGATCACTCACTGCGTCGTGGTCGCTGTCGGCTGGTACTAAGGTCGCTGGTCGTTGAGTCGCTTGGTTGTTAGGTCGAGTAGGTCGCTGGGTTGCTGTTCGCTGGTCGCTGATCACTGGTCACTGGTACGTCTGACGTTCACATAGTCACTGAGATAAGATACACTGGTTCGCTGACGTTTTGGCCGCTGTTTCGCCTTGTTGCTGGTCGCTTTGATCACTGGTCGGTCTGATCACTGGTGCTGAGTCGCTGGTCCGCTGGCGAGGCTGGTTCGCTTGGTCGCTGGTCGTTGATTGGCTCTGTCGCTGATCCGCTGGTCGCTTTCGTTGGTCTGGTTTGCTTGCTCCACTCGTCGCTGCGTTGCTAGGTCGACTGGGTTCGCTGATCGCTTGATCGCTGAGAGTCACTGTCAACTGGTCAGCATGGTCATAATTATGTAAAAATGGTCAATGTCCCTCTTCGCTGGTCGCGGTCGCTCGTCACTGGTCGCTAAGGTCGCTGCAACGATCGCTGCGTCGATTTATTTGCTTGGACGACTGATCACTGGTCGCTGATCACTGGTCGCTAGGCGCTGGTCAGCCGGTCGCTGGTCGTTGGTTGCTGGTCGGTTGATCACTGGTCGCTGTTCGTCTTGGCGCCTTGGTCGTAGGTCGCTGCTTCGCTGGTCGCTGGTCAGCTGGTCCGCTGGTCGGTTGGTGTTGCTGGTCGTTGATCCACTGGTAACCTGATAGCTGGTCTGCCATGGTCGCTGCAATCACTGGTTGCTGGTCCCTTTGTTTTACAGCTGTACACTGGTCGTTGGTTGCTGAAATCGCTTGGTCGATGGTCGGCATGTCGCTGGTCGCTGAGTCGCTGGTCATTTGATCGTTGATCGCTGGTCGATGGGCGCTGGTCCCAAACCTGGTCGACTTGTCACTGGTCGCTGCGTCGTGGATCTTGTCGCTAATAACTGCGTTGGTCGCTGGTCAGCTGGTACGCTGGTTCGTTGGTTGCTGGTCGCTGGTCAACTGGCGCTGGTCGCTATCGCTGATCGCTGAATCGCTGATCTCGGGATCCCGCTTAAGTCGCTAGTTGCTGAAAGTCGCTGATCATTATCATCTGTCGTGGATCCAGTTGGTCGTATGGTCGCTGTCAATTGGTCAGTCTGGTCATTGTCGCTGGTCACTGGTCCGCTGGATCGCTGTAAACGCTGGTCACATGATCACTGTGCTTTGCATACATAGTCGATGGTCCACTAGAGTCTTGCTGGTCGCTGGTCGACTGGTCGCTATGCTCTGCCTCTGCTCGCTATGCAACTCTCTGTTCGATTTGGTCCGACTGGTCGCTGGTCAATGAGTCGCTTGGTCAAAACGGTTCGCTAGATCACTGGTCGTTGATGATCACTGGTCGCTCGTTTCGCTCCGCGTTCGTACTGGTCGGGCTTGAGCTGAACGTCCTGGTGCAGCTTTTCGTCTGGTTGCTGGTCACTATCACTGTCCGTCTATTCGCTGGTCGTGCGTCGCTGGTCGTTGGTTTGCTGATCGACTGGTCGCTGGTCGCTAGATCGTCGACTGGTCACTGTAACTGGGTACTGGTCGCCTGCAGCACTGGGGTCGCTGGTCGCTGGTCACTTGTCGCTGTCGCTGGTCAGTGGTCACTGGTCGTTAGTCCCGTAATAGGTCGCTGGTCACTGATCCTATTGGTTGGCGCTGGTCCGTTGGTCGGGCTGAAGTCGATTAGTCGCTGGTCGTGTCGTATCGTGCGTCAATAAGTCCACTGGTTGCTGGTCAGCTGATCGCTGATCGAAGTCGCTAGTCGACTGGTCGCGTGGTATAATTTATAGCTCGACTCATTGATTGTAACTTAAGCTCCTTTATACCAGTCTTTTCCAGTAGGTCTTGTAATCAATTCTAAAAGTTGATTCCGATCTAGTTTGGAAGACTCATGTTGAAAATAAAGATGAAGTTCCACCTTTGCCATTTCAGTGGCAATGCTTTTCTGATCTCAACATTGGCATGCGGAAACAAAATTGACCGCGGACTTTGATCTCTAAAGATGAACAAAGTTCTTCTTTTTCAGTTTCTTAACTCTTGTGGTTTGAAATGCTATTTCTATAGGCTTGTTCAGCGCATACCTCTTCAAAGCTCGTTTTATTAAAAAAAAAAATAAGATAATCTACTTTTCAACGTAGTTTTTTTATGTATTTAATATTTTCAAACCCCCTAATTTGTTAAAAAAACCAGTCTTTTTTTTAAAGATTACGATTCGGGTTAGGATCCATAATTAATAATGAATCAAGCAAAAATTAAATATATTCTAGTGAATTTATAACCAAATAGGAATACCAAAAGTTACTAATATATAATATACTTATATATATATATAACTATAATATATATATATAAAATATACTTATAATATATAATATTAATATACTAGTAATGTACCTGATGATAATACGTCTCTACGTGAGACTACAGCCCTGATGCGAGATTGGGAATTAATCATACCTAATCAACTTGTGATCAACATTATATTAATATATAATATAATATGTATTATATATATTATAAAGAAGTATTACCACATACACAAAAACCATATAAAATAAAAAAAAATCATTTAATGTAAATATAATAGTATAATAATATATAATATATTATATTATATATATATATAGTTAGATATATTATATTAAACCTATAAATAATAATACATATATATATATATATATATATGTAATATTATATTATAAAATTTTATAAATAGGTATAGTTATTCTCATTATACTTAATTCTCTCTCTATATTTATCGCCAGCTAGAGGAACAGATGCACTGATAAGCAAGAAAGAAAAAAAAGTTTAAATAGAAATCGCAAATTCTTTCGACTGCTGTACCGCATTTCTTCCTCATACTCTCTCTCTACTCGCTCTGATATCGTATTAGCAATATCGCTTAAGAGTTTTTAATCTTAATTTACGAAATTTCTGATATCATTATTTTTCATTAAAATGCATGATTATATTTTAAATTTGATAAATACTTTAAAAGGAAGGTTTTATAATAAAAAATCATCATTTAAATTGCATATATAAAATTATTTTTCGTTACCATTTATGTTTCCTTTTTTCAACTCACGTTAATCATATAAACTTGAACATAATGGTAAATTAAAATTTATACCTCCTTTGCATCTGAAAAAAAGCTAAAAAGGTATCGTTGGTATTATATATATATATATATATAGTAATATACTATTCTATATATAATATTACCTACTATATATATATATTATACTATATAATATATATATATATAATATATTATATATATATATATATAGGGTATCATTAATATATATATACGTATATACTATATAGATATATATACTCTCATATATATATATTCTATATATACTAATATTTATATATATTATACTATAACCTATATATGTACATATATATTTATATATACTCTTACTATTATATATTATTATATACTATTATATACACATATATATTATATATATATTATATATATACTATATAATATAAAATATATATATATAAATATATTATATTATACATTATTATATATTAGTTATAATATATACTAATCATGATATATGCTATATATAGTATATATATATATATATATTATATATACGTATATATATATATATATATGTACTATTATTATATTACTATATATATATATATATATATATATATTACACATATATATAGTAATACTATATATATATACGTATATATATTATATATATTAATATATATATATATACTATATATAATATATATATATAATTTATTATATAATATAATAATAATCCTATACATATACTATATATATGGTATATATATACCATATTCTTTCTCTCTCTATACTATATATATATATTATACTATATAAAATTATATTAATGCATACATATTATATTTATATATTATATAGATAATATAATAATATACTTGATACATAACAAGTTTATAATTTGTATGTATATAAATTTATTGCATTACACGTTATAAATTCGATACATATAGACATATATAGTATATATATATATTATATAGTATGATAGAATATGTATATATATATATATATATATTATATATATATATAATAAGTATACCATACTTATAATATATATATATTATACTTATATATACTATATATATATATATATATATACTAATATTAGACTATAAATAATATAGTATATATATTATTAAGATATATATAAATATATATTGTATTTCAACTCTCTTTTCACTTAAATATCAGTTAATTTTTTTGCAAATATAATTTATTATATTTTATTATTCTTTATTTATTATAATGTCCTTTGCATTATTTGATACATTATTATTTTATAGTTTGTTATTATTACATTATTGTATTGCATTATTATATATTATTATTATTATTATTATTATTATTATTATTATTATTATTATTTATTCACTTATTATTATTATTTTTATTATTATTATTGCACTAGTTATTGCATTACTTATTATTTTCACGTTTAATAACTTGTCACCTTATACGTTGTTATGTTCACTTTTCTTCCTTAGAGTTTTAGAAAAGTATTTTCATTTCATTTAAATTTTTAAAAGAATATCACTCAAAATTTTTTTTTTACTTATTACTATTTATTCAAAATTAATTATAATTTAGGTTAAAAATTTTTTAGAAGAAAATTTTATTTGGTTAATTTTTTTACTTAGTCTAAATAATTTTAAATATATCACATAAAGAATAACTTTTACTTGCTAGAAATTTGTTTCTTATATTTCTAATTTAAAATTTTATTTTTATATATTTGTCAAGCAAAGCTAGGGGGTAGGGTTCGACTTTCTTCCTGAACCTAGGTAGAAATTATCTAGTGCAGTTCCTGTACTAGAATAGGGCAAAGCCAGTAAATTCAATGAGTTTTTTTATGAAGAAAAAATCGGTTTAATTATATTTTCATTTTGTTTTACATATTTACTCTCTCTCTCTCTCTCTCTCTCTCTCTCTCTCTTCTCTCTCTCTCGTCTCTCCTTCTCTCTCTCTCTCTCTCTCTCTCTCTCTCTCTCTCTCTCTCTCTCTCTCTCTCTCTCTCTCTCTCCTTTCTTTTATTTTCATTTTTTGACCTTATACATTTTTTATTTTTAAAGTTTTATTTTTTTCTTTTATTATCGGTAAATTTTCAATTGAAAATTTCCATGAATAATCGAACAGATATTTTGTCAAAACGACAAAAAAGTTTAACAAAAATATTTCTTACTAGTAAATAATAAATAATTGCTACTAATACTATTAAGTATTAAGATAAATTATTTTCCTGCTAATAAGTACTAAGATAAACCATTTTCAAACTGGAACCAGTATTATGAATTATTTATAATATATATTATACATTATATATAATTTTTAATTTAATTATTTATACAATTTATTGTATAATTTTTTTCTTCTTTTATATTTTCAATTCTAATTAAACTGTGAAACTTAGATATATGTTTTGGGCAGGTCAGCCTTTCCACAAACCTTAATTTTGCAACATAATCTTTTATTTATTATTATTATATTATTATTATTATTATTATTATTATTATTATTATTATTTATTATTATTATTATTATTATTATTATTATTATTATTATTATTATTATTATTATTATTATTATTATTATTATTATTATTATTATTATTATTATTATTATTATTATTATTGTTATTGTTATTATTATCATTATCATTATCATTATCAATATCATTATCCATTATCATTATCATTTTATATATCATTATCTAATTGTATAATATATCTATATTATTATTATCTATATTATCTATATTATTATCGTTATTGTTATTGTTATTGTATCTTTTACTAGGTTTAAATTATACGAACATTTATATCCATTACATTATCAATTCACATTATTACTGATTATTATTAATCTTATATATTTATTCATTATTATTATTATTATCTGATTATTATTGATTATTACTTTTATATTATTTTTTATTATTGGTATTATTGATTTTTTATACTTATTATTATTATTAATTAGTTATTATTATTATATAATTATATTATTATTATTACTTATTATATTATTATTATTTAATTATATTATTATGTATGATATTATTATTATTATATTTATTATATTATTACTTTATATATTTAAGAATATCATTTTCCTATTTTTTTAACATTTTTTCAATCATATTTTCAATCATCCTTATTTATCAATTAGATTTCCTATAATACTTTGTTACTACATCGGATTTACATTGCTTTTTTATTTTTTTTATTATCAAATGCAATATTTTCTCTTTTTTTTTTTTTTTTTTTTTTCATTTTTTTTCCCTAATATTCTATTTTTTTTTATTTAAACTAATCTCTGATATATCATTTTATCATATCTTGATTTAAGTCCCATTTTTGTCATCTTGTATTCCATTATCAAAGTGTGGCTTAAATAAAAACATTAATATTTGCCTTGGATGAAAAAATGCCCAAAATTTGACATTAGAAAATTAAAAATGTCAGTCATGAAATGCTTTTTAAGTATAGTAATTTATATATATATATAATATAATATATTATATATATATAATAAATATATAAATACCTGATATATTTAATAACGATAGTATATATATTATATACCTACTACTATATATACTACCTGTATATCAATATAATACTATATAACTATTATAGAGTACAAGGTATATATTACTCAACTATATATATATATATATATATATAATAATATACTATATATACATATATATATACTATATATTATATATATATTAAACCTATCTGTTATATATATATATATATACTATATAATAGTATATTTATATATATATATCATAAATTCAATAATCTCTCTTTCCCTTGTAATTCTGTATTATATATTTTTTTCATTGCATGAAATTATTTTTTAATTAAAATATTGAGTGGAAAATATTACTACTATAATAGGAATAAATCAACTAAAATAAAATGAAATCTTTAATATGTATTAGTAAATTCATTCGCTAGAATCTCGCTAATCTGCAGAAAATCTTCTCAATTAAAAAAAAATTATTTTAAAAACTATAATTATTTAATTTATAAAAAAGTAAAAAATTTAGATAATTTAATTATAAAATGAATGGAACAAAAAGATAAAACTCAACACCACGCTATCGATTTATATAATATTTAGAAATATATTAAAATAAAGTTTTTATAATAATAATAATAATAATAATAATAATAATAATAATAATAATAATAATAACAATAATAATTACTAATAATAATAATAATCAGTATAGTGTAATAATAAATAATAATAATAGATAATAGACAGATAAAAAATAAAAACAAGTAATATTAAAAAAAATATTAAACATTTATAAGAAGAATAATAATAATATAATAATAATAATAAATAATAAAATAATAATTAATAATAATAATAATAATAATAAATTAATAATATATAATAATAATAATAATAGATATAATAATAAATATAATAATAATTTTAATAATACTAATAAATATCAATAGTAATATAATAATAATAATATACATAAATAATAACTATTAATAACTGTATATCCTTACATGTATATACTAAGCAATAATGAATGTATTTTGTAGTATGATTGAGACCTTATGTATTGAGACTGTATACATTAAAGTGTATATGCGTATATTTTATATGTATGTATATTCATGTATGTATTAAGATTGTGTATTAAGTTCCTGTTATATATGAGCGAGTTTTATAATTAAAGGTGTAATATATATATGCATACATGTATATATAATGTAATAATGATTGTGATTTTATAGTATGATTATATAAATTGAGATTGTATACATAGAGGTATATATTCATATATTTTATATGTATGTATAGACATGTATGCATTAAGATTGTATTATAAGTTCTTGTTCTATATGAGCGAGCTTTATAATTAAAGGTATGTGTATATGCAAATATGTATTTACTGAATAATAATGGATGTATTTTTATATTATGATCATATGCATTGAGGCTTTATACATAAATGTGTGTAGGTATATATTTTATATGTATGCATACAGATGTATGTACTAAGATTATATTATACGTTTTGTTGCATGTGAGAGAGCTTTATAATTAAATGTGCGTATATGAATAATGTATTAAATAAGATATGATTATTTTATTCTGCAAAGATTAACTCTTATTTTTATTGAGGCATCTATCTTTTCTCTGTTACGGATTGAATATTTATAACCAATTAGTCTGCAACTATTTGTGCTCTCTCTCACCTCTCCTCTCTCTCCTCTCTCTCTCTCTCTCTCTCTCTTCTCTCTCTCTCTCCTCCTCTCTCTCTCGGATCATCCTCTCTCTCTTCACATCTCTTCTCTCTCCTCTCCTCTCTCTCTCTCGCTCTCATTGTTTCTCAAGTTAAAACTATTTCCCAATATGTCAAGATTATTTATATAAGATTTTCATTTAAATAGTTTGTTATTTATTCAGATATGGTTCCAAAATTTTTTTATTATCAAGGCTCTATATATTATATATAAATATATATATATATACATATATATGTATATATGTATTTACTGATATATATATATATATAATGTATAGTTAAAGTAAATATATGTATATATTATAATATAGCAGATATATATATAGTAATTATATATACTATATCTAAAGTTATTATTTCTATAATTAATATATATACTACTATAATCTAATATTATATATAGTATATATTATATACGTTTATACTTATTTAATAATAATACTATATATTATTATATATATAGGACAATTTTTTACTGATAATTTTTATGAGGGATCGAAACTATTTTTTTAAACTAGTTTTATTATTAGATTAAACTAATACTAAAATTAGTAAACAATCACTAAACATTTTTATTCTTTAACTAATCATTAAGTTTTCTCTAGCTAGTTCAATATAATTTTAATAAATAACTTTAATTATTTATACAAAGTTAAAAATTAAAATAAATTATAATTAAATTTATAATATAATAAAATTTAAATTTAATGTAACTATAGTATTGATTAAATAATTTATAAACTATAAATCAAGTTTTTTAATCAATTAAAATCTTGATATATGATTTTTATAAAAAATTTAATTCATTCTATATATATAAATATTTTTTTGCTCTTTTGTTTACCACAAAAAAATTTGTTACTATAAAAATTTCAAACAGTTTCAAAGCAACAATTGTCAGATTCATTTTTGAAATCACAAAAAAGAAATGGACGAAAAAAATACTCACAGTAGCTCAAAAAAAAAAGTAATCATAGTTCTCAGGTTTATTTTGACGTGATGTTTTATATATATAATATATATATTATTTATATATAATATATCATATATATTATTATATATACTTATATATATATATATATATATATATATAAATATATATATATATTAACTATATATATATAGGGCATATATAATATATAATATAGTATAATATATACTATATATATATATATATAGATAAGTATATATATATATATAATATAATATATTATATTAATATATATATGTTTATATATATTAGTACTTTATATATATATATTATATATTATATATATATATATTAAATATATACTATATTATATATATATATATATAGTTATATACTATATTAATATAATATATTATATATTTATATATATATATTATATATATTATGTATAATATATATATATATAATACTATATAAATATATACTATAGTATATATATATATATAATTATATATATATATATATATATATACCGTATGTATATATAGTAACTAATATATTATATATATTATACTATACTTATATATATATACATATATATATAAATATATTATATAATATATATTATATATATATATATAAATATATATATATATATATTTATATATTATATATATATATATTATATTATATATATCATAATATATATATATATATAATATATAAGTATATATGTAGATATATATATATATATATATAGTCAATCAAGTTTCTATAAGCAGGGTATCTTAATTTGAGAATACAAAAGCAGCACGAAGGCTCAGACAGCGGCATTGGAAAAACTTTAATGACAAAATTACAAAGTTTCGCGGAATACATCAGTTCCCATCATCAGGCTACAAATGATAAATTATGAAATACAAACAAAAAACTATAAAATAAAATAAAAATTTAACTATAGTTAAGGAATTAAACATTCATTTGGTATCATTGCTCATTCATAATTATTAAATACATTAATTAATAATAAATGACAAAAAACACAAAATCCTTCGTCCAAACTTCGTCAGTAAAATAATTATCAAGTAAATCTTAAAATGATAACATAAATTTTATTTATTAAGGGGAAACTCATTTAAATTTAGAGGTGCAGAATGACTAATCCAGGATAAAACACTCACCAAAATAAATGCAGCTAGGGGCTTGCCTTCAGAAAGTTTTCCCGATGTTAATTAATGCCGGCTTTTTTGTGCTGTTTTAGCCCCTAGCTCGCCTTACTTATTTTAGGTGGAGTGCTTATTTCGTGAGATGTGAAATTCTTTATCTGCTTATGTTTTTCCCTCTAAATATAATAAAAATTTATTAACCATTTTTAATTTACTTGATAATTCTTTATATCCCGTGTTGAGTCACTGAGGATTTTGTGTTTGTGTACATTGCTTTATTTATTACTTAATTTAAATAATGACATTGTTAATGATGATTAATTGATACGAGAATTGATGATGTTTAATTCCTACTATAGTTAAATTTTTATTTTTATTTTTATATATTTTTTGGTTGTTTCTATTTCATAATTTATCATTTGTAACCTGATGATGGGAACTGATGTATTCCGAAACTGTTGTAATTTTGTCATGAGAAGTTTTCCAATGCCGCTGTCTGAGCCATCGTGCTTGCTTTTTCTTATTCTCAAATTATTATTATTAATACTATATATACATATACTATAGTATATATATATATAGTTATTATATATTATTATATATATAAGTATAATATAATATAATAATATATATATATAAAGTATATATATCATATATATATCATATATAGTTTGGTAATACATAAATTGACATAATGAGGACATCATTATTTTTAATTTATTTAAAAAGGATGCAAATCAGGAATAAACACACGGAAATATTATTCATTAGAATATGATAAATGTGCATCCTTGAAGTTATACAATATAGTCTACTATATATATAGTATATATTAGTTATATATATATATATATATAATATAACTATATATATATATATATATATAGTAATATATACTATATAGATATCATGAAATCAGTGGGCCGGTGTGGCTTTTGAGGTAGATCTGATAGCTACAATTGCCCTCCTTATCTTTATTCAACTCCTAAAAATCTTCCAAAATTGTTTGCAGAATATATATATATATATATATTAGTATAGATAATATATATATTATGACATATATATATATATATATATATATTATATATATATATATAGTATAATAATATATATACTATATATATACTATATAATTCGTCTGCGAGGTCTCGTTACAGCCGCCGTCTCGTGGAATTTCACTCGATTCCCTTTTTAATAATATGCGAATCCAGAGCAACTCTGTTACTTCTCTGAGTCAAAAAAATAATTCCCGGTTTCTTAAAGGCTCAGCACAAATCTGTATATGCCTGCCGCGATTCTAGGCCGGAGTCAGCGTATTTTTTTTAAGAAAATTCCCAAAAAAGAAAGGAAAATTGATCTTCTTTATAAATAAATGTAAATACAAAAAATATGAATTTTCATATATATATATACTAATACTACTATATATATTTATATTACTCATATATACATAATATATATATATTATATATATATATATATATATATATATATATAGTATATATATATAATATTTATATATTGCATATAATATATTAATATATACTATATATATATATTACTATGATATAAATATATATATTCAATATATAAATATTATATATATACCTATATATACTTATATATGTATATATATATCATATATATTATATATATTTATATATATATATATATATATATATAAATATATATACTATAATATATATTACTATATTATATATTATAATACTATACATATATATATACTAATATATATATATTATATATCTATACTTATATATAATATAATAACCTATATATATATATATATATATATATATATATATATTATATATTGCTTTGCCTACTCAAGATTTTGACCACGAGCCGCCATTGATTATTATATTATGTATATATATATATACGCTATCACTATAATATAATATATATATATAAATACTATATATTATACTTTATATATAATATATATACTAGTATATTACTATATTATATTATCATATATAAATATATAATATATATATAATATATAATATATAATAGTATATATATATATATATATACTTTATATATATTTTTTTTTTTTTAACAGGTTAGACACCACCACTCACGGGCGAGCCCTATTCAAGAGGAGGGGTGTTACACGCCTCAGCAAGTAAACAACTAAAGATAAATTACGCAGATGGAGCCACAGCACGCAGGCTTTAAAGTGGGGGAGATTAATTCAGCAGGCAACAACAGAATTATGGAAGAGTATTCACAGAACGATGTGCAGGAAAGAAGGAAAGCACGCGCAGCGAACTAGCCTGGTCTACGTTACCTACAATCAACAACAAAACTCACTAAAAAGGAGTGCAGACACCCACAACCCTAAGTTCACGAGGGCGACCGTAAAGGTTTGGAGGTACGCGAGTGAGAAGCTCCCTCGAGCAACCTGCCGCCTGCAACCCGGAGGTACCTATAAGAAAAGAGATAAAGCCACCAACATCGCGCACCAGCAAGATAGCGTAGTGTCAAGGGAACTGGAAGAGTACAGGACAGTTTTTTTAAGCCTTCTTGGCCTTCTAGACTCGACCTATCCAAAAGCCGGGTGAAAAACAGTATGCCCCCCCAGATATGGGAGGCCAGTAACTCCATACAAGGCGGATACCTTGTTCATAGCTGGAGCACTGAGAAAGAGAGAAAAAAAGGTCTCGCACAGTCTTAAAACAGGAACTCCCCAGCTTTCTTTTGAGGCCGCCCCTAACCCGCGTCTTGATCGTGAGCGTTTCGCCAAGAATTATTTATTGTTTCACTGTTAAGGCCAAGAATGGTTTATAATTGTCACAGGAGAGACGCAGAGAACCGGTCGAAAGAGATAGGAAGTTGAAAGGTGTCTTAGAGAGGGATTGATTTGTCAGAAGTTTGAGTTTTAAGATTGCATTTACAAGGATTCAAGACAGACCCCACGCCCTGGAAATTCTATCCAGGCATCAGCGAGTAGATTCAGAAGATTAAGACGAGAGGCAATTCTGAAGTAAAAGAAAGGAAGCAGAATTGAAATGAGTTTGAAGAATTGAAGGTGTCGAACGTCCATCGGCATAATGATGTGAACCTACAGTCAGATGTGCAGGTGGAGAATCCAATTAATGAAAAGTAGTAATAAAGAGAGAGATAAGAACCAGGAACCCTGAGGAGAACCACTCTGACAGAAAAGAGAAAGTAAGAAGTGCGCGATCCCACTCACACAACAGCATAATGAGCGATTGAAAGAAAACTGACATAAGTAAGCAAGAAGAGAAGGAGGAAACCCACAAAGGAGAGGAGCGTATGGGGGAGAGCAGTGGACGCATGCCTATCACCGGTCAACATGCTTATGGGACTATGTCAGCGCCACCAAGCAAGTCTCCCCGTACGTTCCTAAGGGCGGAAAAACCACACTAAATCAGTCAAGACTAGGAAAGTTGATATCAGCCAAGCAGACCTCGAGCGCCAAAGCACGTACTGGCGATCGGAAAAAGTGAATGAAAGACTCTAGAATGTCTAAGAATGAGAGCTTTGAGAAGTGTTTCAGTTTTCAAAGATCTTAGATCACGAAAATACAGTAAGAGCTTAATTAGGGCGATAGTTAGAGGATCAGAGCGGCCTTCCTTTTTTTCTGGATAGGTTGGACATGTGCGTGCTCTCAACAATGAGGGAAAGTCGCTAGTATTGAGCACATAGAGAATATAGTTGACGAGGGGCGGGGATTGCACAGGAAGCACACTCCCTCAAACTCGGGGAGGAATATCCTCCGGGCCACCCGCCTTCCTAACGTCGTAGATTTTCAGAGCCATGCACACCGATCGAAGTAATCACATCGCTCAAACGGCTAGGACACCTGAGAGGAAGACAAGCCGACGCGACGCCCTCCGCACGGCATGCAGAATTCGATCCAGTGAGGTTAGCAGGAAACTCTAGGAGGGCCGAAGAGGTTTGCCTTTTAGTTGGAGATTAGCAACAGAACCATCAGGAGAATAAGAGGAGGAAGACAGATTTTACAGAAGTTGTAGGAAGATGTTTTTGGCAATGAGACAGGAACAGACTTTGTCTTAGTAGGAGAACCAATAGGATGTTCAGCATGCACGTATTCGTATTGATGAAAGCCGCTTTGCTCGTCGAAGAGTTATCCCTGCAACAATTTCTACCAGAATGAAAATTAGCAGAGTATAGCGAGAGACCGAGAAATTTTTCCACTCCCGATACTCACTATGTCTCCTAGCCTGAAATGGCCAAAGGAGGAGTGAACAGCACGTCGAACAGATGGTATTATTGAGGAGCAGAAAGATTAGTCGAAGAAGGAATGCAACCTGCTCATCCCACTCAACGATTACAGCTCCCACGTTATCGGCAGAAGTTCGACGCTGTTGGAGAGAAAGATTAAAATTAGAGAGATAAGGTATGGTCAGTATTTACCGATAGGAGGCGAAAGTTGTCCGCCGGACTGTACTTCTATAGAAGCAGAAGCACTAGTGTGAGAACACTGGTCAGTTAGTCAAGAAGCTTGGTTTAAGGACGCATCTAGGAATGTGTGCTTGGGTTTCTGTTAATTACTGTTTCAGATTCGTTGAAATGAACTACATGTATCATACGGACCTCCTCTACCACCTAAATCAGGGTCCATGCAGAGGACCCCAACATTCTAGTGCCTTATGACCTCAGTGAAATCCCCTAAATAGAACCTCAGTAGTTTGAGATAGAAGATATAAACAGTTCTCGATGGAAGTAGTTAAGATATTCAAAAAAGGCGCGTGAAAATCTGTTCTTTAAGGAGCAGCAGGTAGCGAAGGCATCAAGAATATTGTAATAGATAGGTGACTGAGAGATTTTTAAGCCATAGAACATCGGAAATTTAGGAGATGTCGAGATTCACGAGAACGTGTTACGGGAAGTGTTTATGTTTAATAGGACATACTCCACCCTTTGACCGGAAATGTACGAAATAAATTGTGTTGGATTACATTAAACGATGCTAGAGGCATGATTCTCTTAGCCCATCTGAGTCTCAGACAGGAGCAAAAGATTAGAGTTAGAGTAGAAAGATGGTGTTCCACGGAAGCAGAGTTAGAGCTTAAGCCGCGGATGTGGTGAAGGCATAGAAAGCCGCATCTACGCCACACCTGCCATCAACACCACACTCACGCACACAACAAACAAAAACGAAGCCATAAGACAGACAAAATAAAATCGAGAATCGTTGATAAAAATGATCATACACCTTAAACCTATATTAAAAAGTTATATTCTAAAATTAATTAATAAATCAAACTTTTTGTATAATTAAAACTTTAGGAAATTTTTAAAACGCTAAAACCCGTAGTTTACAGAAATTTGAAAAAATCTAAAAACTTAAACATACACAAATCTACATACTAAACTAAAGCACATCTAACATCTATAACAACCACTAACACCTACCAACTCAGAGCAAGAGCAAAAAACTATAACAAATGTTCAAAACTAAGCTAAATGTAAATGAACCCTAACGTGGTGAGTGAAACACTTGCTCTCAAAACATTAAAATTTTAAAATATTAAAAACTTATATTAATAAAAGGGTAAATAAGACCTAAAATCCTACTTCTTAATAGCTATCATCGTTCTATAAAAAGAGGAAGAAAGTTAAAAAACATAAAACAACACTATATAAGCTACTAACAGGATTCAAATATTGCAAAATTTTCGGACATGTAATTCTCTTTGATACTTAATTAAAGGCTCACCCAGGTAACCTGCCGGTAAAATAAAATTAAATTGAATGGTTCATTTAGACATCTTATAAACCAACACTTAGGGCACCCATCTTAAACATATACAACATGAATGAAAACTAAAAAAATTTAAACAAACACGGTTAAAAATACACCCATTGGAGACCAAGCATCGACAAATCCGCACGCCCCGAGCGTCAAACCTAAGTTATATTACTAGTATATATCATTATATATATAATATCAAGATATTTAAAATAATATAAATATAATAACATAAATAGTTTATTACAAATTAAATTAATAGCTATATGATAATAATAAATTGATAGTTGATATTTTTATAATTAGTATTATAGTATATTATTATATAATTATGTATTATTTATATATATATATATATATATATATAATTATATATATATTATCTATACCTATATATATATTTATATTAACTATATATATAGTATTATATATATACTATATATAGGCAATATTATATATATAGGGCATATAGTGCAGCCTCCCGTCTCATATAGAGACTATTATATAACATATATATCATAACATTATAGGGTATACTTATATTTTCATAATTATAATATAAAGTACATATATATATATATACGGTATATAGAATGTATATTATCTTATATATACATATATATATATAGGCACAGTATATATATAGATATATTATATTATATATATATTTATATATCTATTAGTAATCATATATATATATATAATTTATCTCTAATAAGCGGTTACTTTTCAAATTTATTAATATGGAATTCAAAATAAATTATAAATAAGATATATATACATGAACGCGCACATTAGATAGGCGATATAATATTTAATATTTCTATATATATATATATATATATATAGTATCTACTGTAGGTTTTCGCCTATAATAATGTGGTATAACCTATATAATTATATATATATATATTAATATATATCGTAATATATCTATATTATATATATATATATATATATATATATTTATATATTATATATAGTTATATAAATATATATATCTCAATTAATATATATTATATACATAACCTGAGAGGCTGCTGTATACGTAATATACTATACAATATCAGTATTTATATATATATATATATAATATTAATATTATATATATTATATTATACTATGCCTAATACTAGTAATATATAATAATAAGTTTTTATATATATATATATATATATACAATATATACTATAATGTTGAATCCCGGGACCATATTCTGTCAGTTTAATCTTTTCTATACCGTGCTTCTGTTGACGGGAAGGAAACCTTTACTTTCTTCGGTGCAGCGAATTATACTTCTAGAAATTTTGTCATTCAATGTTAGAGAAGGAAAATTAAATATTTGGAAAATATATTTAAGTTCAATACTTCTTAGTAATTAATTGCCCCTGTCAGATCTTTGTAGTTTAATAAAGTTCGAGTATGTTATGTTTATTATACTATATATATATATGATTACTTATTATTATATACTACGGTTATATAATAATATTATATATATTAGGTGTAAACATAAAATATATAATATATATATATATATATATATTAAGTATATATGTCTTTTGCCAAACTAGCTCAAGGAATATTTTGACGCCACAGAGAAGCGCCACTGATATACAATACTAAATATGGTGAATATTACTCTCGATATAATATATATATATATATATATATATATATATACTATACGTGAGACTAAATATAAATATTTATAGTAATATAATTTAATAATATATATTTTGATATATATTTATATAAAACTAATAGGTTTATAATATTAACTTTATAAATATATAATAATATAATTATATATACTACTAATATAATAAAATGAGGACGAATTATATAAATATTATAATAATATAAATATACAGTAAAATAATATTAGTATACAATAGTAATACTACATATATATAAAAATATGGTTAATAACTAATACTATATATATAATTATAGTTATTATATATAATATATAATATATAATTTATATAATTATATATATATAATATACTACTATAATAAACTACGGACTAATATAATAAACGTATAGTCTTAATCAATATAGCAATAAGTTATATAATACACTATCATAAATTAGGGATATTACTATATATATATATACTATCAGATATAATAATATATATATAATCAGTTGTGACTAACATTATACTATCATATAATAAGATATATATATTCTATATACTAGTTCCCATAAAAATATATACGGACAATAATGATACACCTAATATAATATATAGCTGACTATTATATATAATATATATATACTATATATATATACTATATAATATATATATATATATATATATATTATTCATATATAATATATATATATATATATTATAATATATACTATATATATATATAATTATATATATATAACGAAAATATATATATAAAAATAATTATATAAGTTATATTTCTCTCAGAAACATAACATATATAGTAGTTAAGAACTACTGAACTAGTTATATAATATATATATATATATTATATTATTGTATTGATATGTACCTTAGATATTATACTATATTATATATAAATATATGTGTTATACAATAATATATAATAATATGTTACTAAACATATATATAAATATAAGATACTATATATAACTGGTTATATAATGGAGGCGCTACTGTTAATATATTATATATAGTTTATATATATATTACTTTATTATATATATATATATATATATATATAACGGTAATACTATATAATATAATCGTTAGTAAATAGGATTTATAATAATAATATAAGAGTATATATATATATATACGCACACATATATATATATACTTATATATATAATATATAGTTATATATATATATATATTATATACGCTAGCTACGACTCTTCATTCCTCTATATACCGTAGAAATGTTATATATATATACTTTAGATATTTATTTATATACTATAAACCGTATAAAATAAGTTTATTTAATAATATAAAATACCTATTACATATATTAAATTATGTTTATAGTATATATATATAATTATATAGTATTTATAATATATATCTATATATCCTATATATTAAATAAGGTGGTGCCTCAGTGGGGTAAGGTTCAATTTTTCAATCTTAAGTTGTAGTAAATAGATATGTAACAATAATTAGTTATATATATCTATATACGTAAATTATATATATATAATCGGATAATATTTTGCCTAATAGATACATATATGGTATATATTTATAAGATATATAGGATTATATATTCTATCAAAATTATGTAATATATTACTATACATAATTTTATATATTATACTCTTGTAAATGCGCTAGACAATTTAATAATATTATAGATAGAGAAGATTCGATATGACTCATGATAGATGAAATAGTATAGATAAATAGAAGATAGAGAAGTGAAAGAAGAGATGAGACCGAGAGAGGAGAGTAGAGAGATCTCACTATTAAAGGGTTTGAAATTGGCTGAGAAAGGAGCAGAATAGATAAAAAAATTTTTTTAGTATGTATATATCATACTATGATAAAGTGAGTACTAGATATAGTAAGGACACTATACATATATAATAATGTAATATATATATATATCGTATAATATATACTATATATTATGATCTACATAAAGAAAATATATATACTACTATATATACTATGGATATATAATATCACTTATATATGAATATATAGTATAAAGGTATATTAAAATATTACTATATATACTATATAGTATACTAAGATATATATAGATATGTATATATATTATATATATATAGCATGTAGGATATATACGTATATGTATATATATATTATAACTACTTATATATATAGTAGTATATATACGTAATAAGATAGTACTAGATATAGTAATGTAATTACTATAACAGATGATATATAGAAGAGAGTAGATGAAGACGATAGATTATATGTATATTGAATTATATTACTGCAAGTTATGTATATATATAGGAGAATATAGATATATGTAATAATATACTTAGATACTAATAGATAATACGATATTTATAACAATA
>JABUQX010135170.1:0-19868 GCA_015478945.1 Trachelipus rathkii | reverse complement strand
ATATATATATATATATATCTATATATATATATATATATATATATATATATATATAGTGTGTATGTGCGTAACTAACCTGAGAACTTTGTTGATAAGAGTAATTTTCTGAATCTAAATCTTCCTCTTTAATTTCAATTTCAGATTTGATATCCATTTTTTATTTATTTTAATGAAAATAAATTTTTAACAACTAAAAAATAAAATAAAAAATAAAATAAAATATAAGTTAAAAATAATTCCTAAAATCTAATTCAAAGTCTTCAAGAATAAATGTGTTAAATATTTCAGTAATTTTGTTTCTGGTGGAACATTTCTTATTTCTACTCTATTGAAATTATAAAGACAAAACTTTTATATACCATAAAAAAATTAAATATTTTACTCTAAAAAGTAATTTCTACCTCATTCATAAAGTTACGCCTTAGATTGATCATACATTTATGGTAGTGATTTATCAATATCTTAAATTTCAATATATCGACTATCAATATAAATAAATTTTCTTGAGATAATCATTTGAATACTGTACCCCTTAACCCGTAAGTGTTGGTAATTTTACTACTTTTCTGTATATTAATAGTAATTAAATATGGAAATATTTTAATATCGATTATCCCTATATTATCTGTATCAGTCTATCAATTTTCAAAATGGCACCATCTGCGTATGATAGTAGGTTTGCTTTTTCTTAGAAATTCTTTTAGGATTTTTGTTTATTTATTAATGTATATATAAAACTGGTCTCCTGTGATCTATTAAGAAATTTTTAATATATTTTTTTATATTTTGAATTTAAAACTCCAATAAAGTAGGGATAAGAAGTGTTTCACCCGAACTAAGAATTTAACTAATACTTCAATTAAATCTTGGATTAATTTTTAAATTATAAATATCAGAGAGATACTGATATTTCTTAAAAGATTCAAAATTAAATATAACTCAGTCTAACCTTTTTGTATTAAAATATACGACTTAATATTGAATGGTCTTGTTTCACATTAAAATATTAGAAAGCCCAAATTAACATTTCTGGATTTATGGAATAAGAATAAAAAAATATATTGGAAATTTTTTTTGGCATTTCTGTTGTACAGTCTTCTTAGCTACCATTTTTATTAATAAATACTAAAAACTTTAATCTAAACTAAAAAAAAAAGGTTAAATGTTTAACTGGAATTTATTTTTAATTAATGGTGCAGTCAATGTGAAATCGTACACTAAAATCGCAATTTATTTCACAGTTAAAGATTTACTAAAGCAATGTTTCAAAAAGCTTCTCTCTCAAAAATTTATTTAGAAGTAGCTATAAAAGAATTTAATAGAAAGAAACCAGCCTTTAAAAAAAAACATGAATAAATCATTTGCTGTCAGAATATGTTGAACTGATGTTTTTTGAAAGCTTGTTTTAGGTGTAGCACTTTCAACCATCACATTCATTTTTTCCATGACTAGTTGCAAAAAAATCCATTCTGCTACTATGCCATAAAAGTCTACTTCATGACAACATAGGTTAATAAAATTGAATTTATTTTTGTATTGGGTTTCCAATCCATCTGTAAAGTAGTGAATTTTTTATTAAATGGGAATTTTAATTTCATTCATGCCATCAATAATTTTTGAAATGTATAAACTAGCGTCTTCCTTATATAGCTTGCAAATTTCTTTGAAGTTTCTAGGTAATAGCCTTCTTTGCATATATTTTTTCTATCCATCTTTATCCCTTATACTGAGCAAGTCAGATTGTCCAGAACATATCCTGCTAACCTCATCAGACTGATAAAAGCTCTATATTTCAGTAATGATATCTTGAGTTAAAACTTTACCCTACTTATTTAAGGTATTTCTGGAAGAATATTATATAAACTTCTTAATTTCTGGATTTGTACAACATAGTGTATTGTATTAAAACATTGTATCATTTTCTTAATGGTTAGAAGTGACAAAATTAAGATTTGTATTCTTTTTCATGTTATTAAAGGAGTTTTTATTTTTGCCTTTGTGCTTACGAAACGTAATAGATGCTCAAGTTTCGTGTTCATTTTTGTCAAACGTAGCACAAAATCATAAGAGATGCTTACCAAATGTAAGGAATTTCCTTAATTCTGTAAGGTTACTATTTCCCCTGCTTGCTGAATTTAGCACATAGGGCCTACTTATAAAAAAAAATGTTACCATAAAAATGGCGGCATGGTAGGCTCATTTAAATTGATGTTTCATTCAATAAAATCAGCTTTAAATCTAATTTCTCCCATATAGATAAACACATTATAATAGTTGATTTGTAATATAGGTAATTATTTACAATAAGGGCCTCTAAACAGATTCTTATAAAAATCACTGCATACACTCTAAAAAAAATAGTAATGAAGAATTAAAAATAAATAAATGATCAGTCTCTTTAGAGAAAAAAGTTACAACCTCTCAAAGTTTTGAATTTTCCCCATAGGGTTATATAAAAAAAAAAAAAGCTGAATAGGCCTCCAGGTTAGTTTAGGGCCATTCTAGTTCAGGCTATAATAAGATTTGGTAAGTATACTTAACAAAATATCATAACCTGAACTAGTAGGGTCCTAAACTGAGACCTCAAATTATAATAAAAAGAAATTCCAGTCAGGGTAATTATTTACAGTAAGGGCCTCTAAACAGATTTTTATAAAATCAGAGCATAGACTCTAAAAAAAAATTAGTAATCACTAAAAAAAAATTATGGATTGGGGTCTTTAGGAAAAAAAAAAGTTACAGGCTTACAGCCTCTCAAAGTTTATAATTTTTCCATAGACTTTTCTTATAAAAAAAAAATAAAAAAATAAACGGAACTTCTTTTTATCATAATTTACAAAATAGGTGCAAGGGAAGACTGTAAAAGTAGCATAACCATGGTTGCCAGAACTCAATCTAGGTTTAAGGCAAAGTAAATCCGTCTCAGCTCTCAGGTCTGTCATAGTAAAAATATTACTAGTATTTCAATCCAATGTTATAATTTTCGGACCATCTTGTTTGTGTGTGCAATGTACAAAATTTCCCGCTAAAAATAAAAACATATTTTAATTGCTTTGAATTTACAAAATTTATTTCAAGTCATATATATTTTTAATATTTATCGTAGTTATTTTTTATTTTTAAAGGAAAATGACTAATATTTGTTTTTAAAATATTGCTAGATTACTTTTTGCTCGAAAACGTCATAAATAGTACATGAATTTATTTTCAATTCTAAAAGGGCATATCAGAAAATGCCCGACAATATTCCTCTTTCTGACCTACTGGTAATATATATACTGTGGGTCTGTTTAGTTGTTTACCATTGTCAATCCATCCAGGTTAGGTCTGTTTTGGACCCTACTAGTTCAAGTTATGATACCGTATGTTTTGTTAAGTATACTGTGTATACTTAACAAATCTTATTGTACCCTGAACTAGGATGGTCCTAAACCAACCTCGAGGTCTGTTCAGTTTTTTTTTTTTTTATATAAGAAAACCCTATGGGAAAAAGGAATTATGGAGGAGCGGTGTTCACTTGGGTTCATCAAAATACTGTATTAAAACTATAAAAGCTTAATTTACACAAATAGGTAATTTTTTTTTTTTTTTTTTTTTTTTACAAATTGACGTGCATTTTAATTTATATTTTCAATCAAAATATAAAATAATAACACTACGATAATCGTAACTTTCTTTTCTTCCATTCGTGTAAGGATGAAGAATCACTGCCGAAATGTGCTTCAGATCAGGGTTGGGGATTTTTTTGGATTTTTTGAGAAAAAAATCAATTTTTGGATTTTTTGGATTTTTTGAAAATCGTGACGTCACGCGAAATATAATTTGTAAACAAACTTTTTTTTAAGTTCGATTAAGTGTTATTTTTAACCCTAAGCCCTATATCTGAGTTCAAAATCTTAAAATAGGGCTTATAGCAACAACAACACTAAAGAGTGTTATTTGTAATAATGATAATATTTTACATCAGAAATAAAAGAAACATGATCTTTTGTTGACATTTTTATTGTGTAAAAATTTGAAACAGAGTAGCCTTGCTATGATATTATTATTCTAATTTTTATTTCTACAAATTCTATTGAAATTAAATCACCTGCATTTTAATTTATATTTTCAATAAAAATATAAAAAAATAACACTACGAAAATCATAACTTTCTTTTCTTCCATTCGTGTAGGGATAAAGAATCACTGTCGAAATGTGCTTCAGATTATTGATAAATCGATATCACAAATATTTTTTAACGATTATCAATCAAAATAGGGTAAACTTTGCAAAGTGTACGTAGCTAAAGCCGTTATTGTTTTTGTTATTTGTGCTTACGCTCGATAAGAAATGCTCACCCAGTTTTAGCACGAATTTCGTGCATAAACGAACGTTTGTTTTCAAACATTTTGAATCATCTGTTGTAATGGACCACGCGGTTTTGGAATAAACAGAAATAAAAAAATATCAAATGGTTTATATTACAAATAATTGATCAACTATTGTGATGGAGTTTATCGATTTGAAAGAAATTAAATTTAAAGCTAATTTTATTGAATGAAACATTCATCAAAACAAACGGACCTCCCACGCCGTCATCTTGTTTTATTACATTTTTTCATAAGCACATCCTAAATTCGGCAAGCGCTGGAAATAGCAACCTTACAGAATTAAGAAAATTCCTTACGTTTGGTAAGCATTTTTCTAAATTTGTGATAAATTTGACAAAAACGAACGCAAAATCGAGCATTTCTTACGTTTCGTAAGCACAAATGAAAAAACGAAACGGCTTAAGACCGTTATAGTTTTTGTCCAGGGTTGGCACGAAAAAAAATCCCATGATTTAAATCAACTGATTTTTACGTGATTTTTTTAATAAATTTTTATTTCTAAATTAATAACTATAAACATTCATAAAATAGGGCCTAGGCGCAGCTGTTGGCATATGGGCCTATCGAGACTCCCATTCAATTAAAATATATAAAAAACTTCATAATATATAGCTTTATTTTAATTTTTTATTCCTATTGAAGTTAAATCACTAATTAAACAAAAAATAAAAAATATATAAAAAAAATCAATAAATCATGATTTTTTATATAAAAAAAATAAAGTAAAAAAAATCAGTTTTATTTTTTTTCATTTGATTTTTTTCGTGATCTCTCTCTCTCTCTCTCTCTCTCTCTCTCTCTCTCTCTCTCTCTCTCTCTCTCTCTCCTCTCTCCCTCTCTCCTCTTCCTTCCTCTTCCTTCTTCTTCTTCTTCTCTTCTTTCCTTCTTCTTTCTCCTTCTCCCCTCTCTCTCTCTCTCTCTCTCTCTCTCTCTCATAAATATATACATATATACAATATATAAAAAGTTATATATTATATATATATATATATATATATATATATATATATATATATATATATATATATATATATATATAAATATATATATATATATATATATAAAAAAATATATATATATATATATATATATATATATATATATATATATATATATATATATATATATATATATATATGGTAATAGTAGAGCAAACCCATGGTATCACCGATTCTTATAAAAATCACAGGATAAACCCCCCAAAAATATTAAAGAATAAAAAAAAAACGAAAATGATTGACGTCCAGAGTGTCTTTAGAAAAAAATTAGCCTTTCAAAGTTGTTAAAACTCCCAAATGCTTTTGTTATAGTCGAACTGACCAGACCGTCATCTTATCGCACACTACGAAATAGGCGACTATAGAAAAGCGCTAGAAATTCGAAAAATATAACAAACACATATATTACGAAACCATAGTGTAAAAAACGATCTTTAAAATTTTTACAAACTGAATATTTTTAACTTTTAAGTATAATATACTTAGGATATATGTTAGATGAAAATTGAAAAGGGAACGAATGATGCAGAGTGTAGTAGAAAAGTTGTGAATTGTAGGTTGGTGGCTATAGCAATTTAACCCTTGGTGAATGTAAAGTAACTAAGTCGCGAGTGTGCTAAGGTCTTACATGAGGGTGGGGGGGGGCTGAGGGGGCTGCAGCCCCCCCCGAAATTATCGACAGGGAAATTTTTTCAGCAGAAAACTACAAATATATATATATATATATATATATATATATATATATATATATATATATATAGTATATATATATATATATATATATATATATATATATATATATATATATATATATATATATATATATATATATATATATATATATATATATATATATATATATATATAATATTGAAGCTCTTATTCAGAAAAAAATCGAAAGCATAGACAAACAACTGGACACTCAAAATAAGAAAAATGTGAAGGAAAATAGAGAAAACTGAAAATTAACACTGAAACTATACGTTTATGTGGCCAGCAAGGTCTTGCATTAAGGGGCTCAAGTGACTCTGGGCGTATTGAATTATCAACTCCAGCTGAAAATGACGGAAATTTTAGAAGCCTTCTTAGGTTTCGAGCAAATGGAGGTGACCAGGTTTTGAAGAACCACTTATTTCTATCGTCCAAAAATTTAATGTACACGAGTCCGACGATACAGAATGAAATCATAGTCATTTAGTCAGTTTATACAAAGGAAAATAATGGAAGAAGTTAATAAAAACAATTTTTTTTTCAGCATTAGCTGATGAAACAACGGATATTTCCCAAACAAAACAGTTTTCACTTTGTGTAAGGTACGCGATTGGTGGTGATGGAGGTGATACTCCTTTTACTTTAAGAGAGGATTTTTTATCATTTGTTCCGGTTTATGACGTCTCAGGGAAAGCTTTGGCAAATGTAATTTTGGAGAAACTCCGCTATCTTGGTTTAAAACTCGAAAAATTTAAGAGGCCAAGGATATGATGGAGCCTCTTCCATGAGAGGCGAATTCCGAGGAGTGCAATCTGTTATTCGGAATGAGTATCCTAAAGCTCTATACACACATTGCGTAACACAGTTTAAATCTATGTCTCTCAGACTCTTCTAAAATTCAAGCAATTTGAAACGTCTTTGGATTCATTTCTAAAATATGCACTTTTTTCGATCGAGTCCGAAGTGCACAAAACTTCTGGAAGATAAAATAAAAGTTTTCTAGTAACTAAAATAACAAGAGGATCAAAAAGATGTTAGAAACCAGATGGTGTGAACGGCATGAAGCGGTTTTCCTTTTTAAAGAGACTCTTGAGACAATACTTGCGTCATTGGAAGAAATAAAAGAATGGCCTGGTGAATTATCACAGAAAGCTATTTCGTTGTTAAATTCAATCAGTAATTGAATTTTATAATAACATTATACGTTTTAAGTAAAATTCTTGGAAAAACCTACATATTGTCAAAACAGTTACAGAGTGTCCATTTGGACATTGTCAGTGCAATAAACTTAGTGAAAGACATTATTCAACTTCTCGAAAAAGATAGACAAAATGCAGACACAGTTTAAAACCATATTCACACAAGCTAAAAATGTATGCCACAGCTTAGGTATTGAAATAACAATTCCAAGAACTACAAAGTTCCCGAAACATATTTACATATTTACATATTTATGGTTGTAATATAATACCCAAATTATATTACCGCATCTCAGTTTTTATTCCGTTTATTGATGATCTGATTTTTCGTTGACTGATCGATTTCTCTTGCATGAAACCACTATCATTTCACTTCAGTTTATTTTACCAGAAAGTGTTAAGTAGTTTATAAGCATATTGAAAAAAGCATCCTCTTTTATAAAGACGACCTTCCAGACCCTCACGAGGATACACTAAAAGGAGAGTGGTGTCTCTGGCAGCGTAAATGGCTGCTAGAAAATGAAAACCCAAAAACTGCGATCGGTGCTTTGGCTAAGTGTGACAAGAGGAGGTTTCCTAACATTGCTACTCTCCTGAATATCTTAGTAGTATTGCGTGTATCCACCGCAACAGTAGAAAGAACCTTTTCGACATTAACTCGTCTGAAAACGTATTTACGGAATAGTGTTGGAGAGGATCGCATTACAGGTCTTGCTTTACTGTCAATTCATCGAGATCTCAGCACAGAAGTCAGTAATGAAAATATTTTGAATCACCTCAGTCAAAAAGCAGGGAAACTGAAATTGACCTTATAAAACGATGGTAAGTTCTTATGAGAATTATATATATATATATATATATATATATATATATTATATATATATGAGTTAAAGAGATAGAAGATCTGTTAAGTTATATATATATATATATATATATATATATATGTTATATATATATATATATATATATATATATATATATATATATACAGTGATGGGCAGTATCTAGATACATGTATCGGCGATACGTATCGATCGATACATTTGTATCGATTATCGGTATCGCTTACACAATACCTAAATGTATCGAGTATCGGTATCGCTTTATGCTTTTTCTATAAATGTATCGGAAAAATCGATAATCGATACTGATACATTTTCCAAAAAATTATCAAAATTTTATATATATATATATATATATATATATATATATATATATATATATATATATATATATATATAATTTTTATTTTATATATATATATATTATATATATATATATATATATATATATATATATATATATATATATATATATATATATATATATATATATATATATATATATATATATATATATATATATATATATATATATATATATATATTATAAATTTCAATGCCAGAGTGGGAGGAGAAGAAACGAGGTGGAGAGAATGGTGGGACAGTATGGATAGAAGATTAGAAATATTGAAGGTGTTGATAGATTTCTGTTTAAGGAAGGGAATAAAGATCATGAATGGGTTTTTCCAACAAAGGGACTCACATAGGTTCACAAGATATAGATGGAACAATATCACAGGAGAATTCGATCAGAGATCTATTATAGACTATATAATATCGTCTGATAGTAGGCTAAATAAGGAATGTGAAAGTGATCCCTGGAGTAACAATTTATGTTCGGATCATAGATTATTGGTAACGGACTTGGAGGTAAAGACAGATAAGTTGCAGAATAAAGAAAAGAAAAATGTGATTAAAGTGGAGTCACTGAAGGAGCGTGACAGGAAAAGGGAATATGTTGAAATAATAAGTTAGAGCCTAGAATAATTAGAAGGAGTCAGAGAGATAGGGGGAGATACAAGAAAAAGTAAAAAGGGCAGCAGAGGAGACCCTGGGTAAAGGATGGGAACGAGGAAAAGACACAGGGGGTGTGGGGACTGAAGAAGTGAAGGAGGCAATAATAAAGAGGAAATCAGTATTGATGAAAAGGTGATTGAAAAATAAACTACACAGACAAGGGCTCAGTATATGAAGGTATGAAATGAATGAAGCAGAGAGAGTGAAAAGAAGAGTAAAAGAAAAGACAGCAAAGAGAGAGGCGGATGGAATAAGATGTGAGGGCAAAAAAGGAAGAGGATTTTTAGTCTGGCAAAAACGTATAGAGGATCAAAGAGGAAAGTGTGCAATATCAAGGATAAGCAAGGTGAATTTTTGGTGAGATCAACAGACAAATAGGAGATGAACGGAATACTTCAGAGAACTGTTAAATGCGAATAAGCAGGTAGGGATGGGGGAGAAGAGAAAGCTGAAGGAGGGGAGGATGAGGAGGGGGAGGAGATCACTAGAGCATGTATGTAGTTTTCATAGTTCTAAGAAAAGCTTTTGATTCAGTGCCTAGGAAGGGACTATGGAGAGTGCTAGAGAGAGAATATGCAGTGGATAAAAAGTTGAGAGGAGCCCTGGAGAGTTTGTAATGTATAAGAATAATTAATGTAAGAGCAGAATATGAGAATAAGGAATGGTTTGAGGTGAGAACTGGAGTCAAACATGGAAGCGTGTTGGCACAAATTTTGTTTGTAGCATATTTGGATGTAGTGATAAAGAAGGTGAGAGAGGATATAGGAGATTTGGACTGTGATATTCTGGCGTGCTGGAGCGAAGATGGAGATAGGCTGAGAGAGGTGGTGACTTGTTTTGCTAATAGGCTTAGAGAGGCCGGTGACTATGAACACGTACAGAAAAGACTGAGATCATGGTGGTTAGTAGGGTAGAAGGAAGAGGAGTGCTGCGAGAAGATGTGGAAGGGACTGAGATAACGATGGTGGAGAAATGCAAATACTTGAGTGGAGTATTTGGAAGAGGAGGAGGAAATGTACAAGAGATAACAAGTAGGATAGCTCAGTATGGGAAGCTGTAAGAACAGGGTACCCCATACTGAAAGATAAACAAATGAGTATGGAGGTGAGGGTGATATTCGACGAGATGTTAACACCGATTCTACTATATGGGCAGAGACATGAAGTACAACCACAAGAGAGGATAGTAGAATACAGTCGGCAGAGATGTACGTTTTGAGGGTTACAGCGGGAAATACTAGAAGAGTCAGGACAAAGAAACTTAAGAATAAGGGAGGAGGTTGGAGGGAAGGCTTATATTTAATAAGATGGATGCAGCCAGATTGAGGTTGTGGGGACACCTGGGAGAGGTTGCAGGAGGAGAGAGTGGCCAAGAGAAGATGGGGAGCAGACAGTAGGTAATAAGACCAAGATGAAGACTTAGGAAAAGATGGGAAAGCGAGGACTCACTGAGAAGACATGGAATGCTGTCAATGCGGAGCTGAAAGAAGAGGGAGTCCTGAGGATAAAGGAAGATGGAGAAGAGTTTGGCCCCGTTGACAGTGGGTATTGACCTTCCTGGGAGAGGTTATATATATATATATATATATATATATATATATATATATATATATATATGGTATATATATATATATATATATATATATATATATATATATATATATATATATATATATATATATATATATATATATATATATATATATATATATATATATATATTTTTTTGAACTCGATTGTTTCTATTGAGCTTTGTTGATAACTCTTCTAGCAGTTGATAAAAAAATTAATCGCCTTAATAATGAGCCCCTTCAGTATTGTCAGCCACTTCTGAACTCTATTTCAAAAGGTTTTTCAAATAGGTTTCAAAAGTTTCTCAATCTGGATATATGCCATGAAACTAAGCTAGCAATATTAGCTTCTGTGTCAAGTCCAAGATTCAGCTAAAGTGGCTATCAATTCACTAACAGTGACATCAAAACTACTGCAAAGACTAAAGGAGTCCAAGAAATGCTGGTGAATTCTATAAAGGCCCTCCAAAGAAAATAGCCCAAATAGCATGACTGATTATGCAGTTTCTGAAAGTAGTGCCGATGACTTTTTTGATTTTTTTATTATGAAATATCAAATGGCGCTACCACGACTACAAGCGAAGATTTGATGGAAATGGAGGTTCTCAAATATTTTGCCGAATAAAAATCTTCACTGGAATCTCTCCGCCATTTTCCTCGTGTATTGCAGTTTTTCTTTTTTAAATACAACACCCCACTACCATCATCAGCACCAGTAGAAAGACTCATCAGTTTGGCAGGTCATATTCATTCTCTCTGATGAAATGTTTAACAGTTTGGTATTTTTAAAAGGAAATTCAGTGTATGACGAAAATCAGGTTTCCTAATCTTTTTAGCATCTCATCATTTTCTCTTACAATTGTAAATCTTATATATATATATATATATATATATATATATATATATATATATATATATATATATATATATATATATATATATATATAATATTTATTAACTATATATATATATATATATATATATATATATATATGTGTATATATATATATATATATATATATATATATATATATATATAGTTATATATATATATATATATATATATATATAAAGAAACTTAATATATATATATATATATATATATATATATATATAACCTATTATTTTGCAATCTTTAGTTTTAAAGTATCTAGATACATGTATCGGCGATACATGTATCGTTATCGGTATCGCTAAAGAAGGTAAGCAAGTATCGGTGTATCGGTATCGCTAAAGTAAATTTTTGTGTATCGATGTATCGGTATCGCTTAAGCAAATTTTGTGTATCGATGCCCATCACTGTATATAGTATATATATATATATATATATATATATATATATATATATATATATATATATATATATATATATATATATATATATATATATATATATATATATATAAATATATATAAAGAATTAATATATATATATATATATGTCTATGCGGGATCGATATATATATATATATATATATATATATAAAATTTAACTTCATTTGAAATGTAACCATTTGCAAAAGTTGCAGCCCCCCCCCCCGAAAAAAATTCCTGTCTACGGGCCTGTACATGAGGGTATGTTGTTACCTGTGTTAATGCATAGTAGTGAGACTATGGTCTGGAATAAGAGGTATAGAGCTAAAGTACAATGTGTTCAGATGGATAATCTTAGGTGTGAGAAGAATTGATAAAATGAGGAATGAACGCATTTGGGAGTTGCGTGGTGCAAAGAAAGGAGTAAATGAGAGAATAAATGAAAATACATTGAGATGGTTTGGTCATGTAGAAAGGATGGATGATAGTTTGTTGGGTAAGCGGATGTATAGTGGTGAGTGTATTGGGAATCGACCGACTGGGAGACCGAAGAAAAAGTGGATTGAGTCAGTAAAGAAATGCCTGGGGGAGAGAAATGTGAGTTTTGCAGAGGCGAGAAGAAAAGTGCATAATAGGAATGAATGGCGGGATTTTGTGAGGGGCTATAGTTTTGGGCCACCTGGGCCAAGGGATGAACCCTTAATTAGAAAGATGCCATAGTGAGGGTTCGTCGCGGTCTCGTGGAGCTCTAGGGTTGATTTTTCTGACTGCGACGAGTTCTCACTAAATTGTATCAAGGGGTCGGTAAGAATGGGCTTTCTTTTCGACTTGCGTCATGTTATTCTACCACTTTTCTGTTTTCGGTGTATGCTGCCACCTTACCCTCAGTCTTGGGGAGAAGAGAATATATATATAAATGTGTGTGTGTGTGTGTGTGCGTGCGTGCGTGTGTGTGCGCGCGCGCTCTTTTCAGAGCTTGGGAGCGTTTAATTTTTTATTGCCCCGATTTGAAAATTGTCTCGGGCTCTGAGGGCTTTCTTATTACAGTCCTTTTTTTTGTTCCTGTTCCTGTTAATTCCAACTCCAAAAATGTTCTTCCTCCGAATCCATCCATCAAAACTTTGCAGCTCCGCACCCTTAATTGCAGCTCCGCACCCTTAATTGCAGCTCCGAATCCATCCATCAAAACTTTGCAGCTCCGCACCCTTAATTGCAGCTCCGCACCCTTAATTGCAGCTCCGCATCCTTAATTGCAGCTCCGCACCCTTAATTGCAGCTCCTACTCCCACTCAGCCCGCATCCTTAACAGGCTCCGCATCCCACTGCAGCTCCGCATCCTAATTGCAGCTACGCATCTCTAATTGCAGCTCCGCATCCTTAATTGCAGCTCCGCACCCTTAATTGCAGCTCCGCACCCTTAATTGCAGCTCCGCATCCTTAATTGCAGCTCCGCATCCTTAATTGCAGCTCCGCATCCTTAATTGCAGCTCCGCACCCTTAATTGCAGCTCCGCACCCTTAATTGCAGCTCCGCACCCTTAATTGCAGCTCCGCACCCTTAATTGCAGCTCCGCACCCTTAATTGCAGCTCCGTATTCTTAATTGCAGCTCCGCACCCTTAATTGATTGTGCTAACATTGCGCTTAGATTTATTTCAAAATTGGAAATATTTGATGCCCAAAATTAAGTTTTAAGAGATCAATAACTTTGTGCATAATAACTCTATGACTGTTGTTTGTTCCTGTTAAACTCTATGATGGTTTGTATTTGTCTCTTTTAAACTCTGTGACTGTTATTTGTTTGTCTGTTAAACTGACTGTTGTTTCCGTTAAACTCTTGACTGTTGCTGGTTTGTCTGTTAAACTCTGACTTTGATTGTTCGCTAAACTCTATGACTGTTGTTTGTGTTTGTCTTTTATACTCTATGACTTGTTTGCGTTCGTTAAACTCGGACTTTTGTTTGTTAAACTTTATGAGTTTGTTTGCGTTTGTCTGTTAAACTCTATGACTGGTTTGTTTGTATCCATTACTATGTGACTGTTGTCTTTTAAACTCTGACTGTTGCTTGTTTGTGTTAAACTGTGACTGTTTGTTAAAGCGTAATTGAGAGAGAGAGAGAGAGAGAGAGAGAGAGAGAGAGAGAGAGAGAGAGAGAGAGAGAGAGAGAGAGAGAGAGAGAGAGAGAGAGAGAGAGAGAGAGAGAGAGAGAGAGAGAGAGAGAGAGAGAGAGAGAGAGAGAGAGAGAGAGAGAGAGAGAGAGAGAGAGAGAGAGAGAGAGAGAGAGAGAGAGAGAGAGAGAGAGAGAGAGAGAGAGAGAGAGAGAGAGAGAGAGAGAGAGAGAGAGAGAGAGAGAGAGGAGAGAGAGAGAGAGAGAGAGAGAGAGAGAGAGAGAGAGAGAGAGAGAGAGAGAGAGAGAGAGAGAGAGAGAGAGAGAGAGAGAGAGAGAGAGAGAGAGAGAGAGAGAGAGAGAGAGAGAGAGAATTATCGTCATAAGAAACAGGTAATCCTCTTAAGACATTTTCTCTCTCGAATGATTTAAAATAAAAAATAATTTTAAAGGTTAACTATTTTAAAATAATTTAAAAAGCTAATATCGAAATCGCTGCACAAGTTTTTTTTTTGTCTGGGTGTGGGTATTCGGACTTCGGGTGTGCGCAAATTCAAAATTTTACCCAAAATACATAATCATTTATTTTTTCCCCTGAAATACTTGAAATGAATACAATCAATAAACCAAAATCAAATATTTTTTGGAAAAATTTTATCGAAATTTATTTTGAAAGTAAATTCAAATGTTAATTCGGAAAATATTTTCCAATATTTGAAGTTTTCTGCGTCTTCGCCAAATCACAGATTCGTTTCAATCAAATTTCGTCCGTTTTGTCCAATCGATGAATAAAATACACTGGACAAATTTTATCGAGATTGATTCAACATTTTTTTTTTTAAATTTAAGGAATCAAGAAATGAGATTTTTTTTTTTACCGAAAAAGGAGTATCATTTTTATTAGTGGAAAATTTCTTTAATCAATGTCTGTATCTTAATCAATACTCATTCAGTTTGATCAAACAATAACAGGAGTGTGATGTTTAGGAGTATTATCGTTTAAGTTCGGATAAAAAAATCTAGAACCGAAAATTTGTTTTGCTCACAACCACGAAGTTCTTTTAATAACACTTTCGTTTATCATTTATTAGTAATTACCAAGTAAATGAGGTATTTATGAAGTTAAATATAATTAGTTTGTGAATATAAGGGATTAAATTAAAATTCAACTAAGTCAACATATTTTCGTTCATGTATTTATTTATATTTTACAAATTTTCACTTTAACTACATTTAAATTTTATTTATTTTCTTGGAATAAATTTAATTTATTACTAATAAAAATTATGAATGTAAGAGTTGCAACCAATTAAAAGTCCATTCCTGGTTCAATTATTTAATTTTAAAGTTATTTTTTATGATGTTTTTTATGAGCTCTTCCGTTTTTTATTCAGAACGATGAAAGCGCAAATATTCAGTCCAAAGTCATTCCAATATCTGCTGAGAGAAATTACTTACAACCTTTATCCGTCTCTCAGCATCCTTAGACTACGATTACAGTAGATGAGTATTGGCAAATTTCATTTTATTTTATATTAACTTATATCTGGCGGCTTCAAATTTTAATTAAAGGAGAAAACCTTTGATAGACATTGATGAATCTCGTTTCAACAGATGTCATTCAAATTAGTGATTTTTCTATCCAAATCTATATAGTAATGAAAATTTGATACTTCTTTCAGATTCCATTGGGAATGTAAAAAAAACATCTGAAACCGAATTGAAAAAAAAAATCGACAGAATGGAAGTTCGTCTAAACACGCATCTACTGTAACAGTAGCATTTTTTTTTTTGAGTGAATGTACAGGAGCCACCACTGCGCACAAAAAAGTGGCGATACCGAGTCAGAAAATCAACTACAGGGGCAACTCCTAAACATAACGCATGAAAACGGGAAAGCAAGTATTAAATCCTATAGATCAGAGTCAGTTCCCGAAGGAAAGCAAAAATCGCGTCACTGTGGAAATGAAGTGATTCAGACAATATATATGAAAGGCGGGATTGGACAGGTATGGTGTGTAACAAGGGTAAAGCCGGTCTCTGGAAGCCTCAAGAGCCACACAATCCACGAGAAGATAGCGTACCGAAAGTAGACACTGGGAACGGCAGAAAAGACATAAAGGGAGATGCTCCCTTGCCAGAAGATAGCAATGTGTTACATTAGTATGGCCAATTCGCAAACGAGCCAGGACCACCTCCTGGTGCCGACTCCGTCGAAAAGACGATGGCCAAATCCCCAGGAGAGGCTTTACGCTACGCAGTTTAGCACCGGTAACAGTAGCATTAATATCTTTTTTGAAACAATATCTATTTTCCTCTTATTAATCTCCAGCTTCAGGAACTTTGCGGTTTCTTCTAATTTCTAGATGTTCAAGGTTTCTTTTAGCCTTGAGTGAGGAACAAGCCTTCTGGTAATCAATATATGTCATACATAAATTTTTTCGACCTCTCCTTCTATTTTCCATTATTTTACTAATCACTGATTGCTCTTTAAAATTAAGTTCGATACGCACACCTGCTTCGCCCTTTTCGTTCTTCACTATGTTGTTGCTTGCTACATATTTCCATGTCTACTAAGCACGTGTCTTTTTAAGTTTCCTTTCCGATTACACTCATAGCCACACTCAGAACATTTAAATAATTTTATATTTTCATGTTTAAGCATGTGTAATCTTAAGCTTCTTTTCTCATTACACTCATAGTTGCAATCAGAACATTTAAATAGTTTCATTTTTTGATGCGTAAGCATGTGTGTTTTTAAGTGTCCTTTCTGATTACACTCATAGACGCACTCAGAACATTTAAATAATTTTATATTTTGATGCGTAAGCATGTGTAATCTTAAGTTTCCTTTCCAATTACACTCATAGCCACACTCAAACATTTTAAAATTAATTTTTATATTTCATGGCTTAGGCATGTGCTTAACTCTTAAGCTGCCTTTCTGATGACACTCATAGCCACAGTAGAACATGTTAATAATTTTATATTTTGATGAGTAAGCATGGTAATCTTAAGCTTCCTTTCCTGATCTACCACTCATAGACCCACACTCAGAACATCTAAATAATTTTATATTTTGCATGCGTACAGCATGTTGCGTTTTTACGGTCTCCTTTCCGATTACCCGTCATAGCCACACTCAGAACATTCAAAAAACAATTTTATATTTTCATGCTTTAAGCATGTGTAATCTTAAGGTTCTTTTCTCATTACACTTTCATAGCCACACTCAGAACATTTAAATTTAATTTTATATTTTCAATGTTAAAGATTACAAATGAATAAAAATCCCTTAAATGATTACCGAACGTGCATAGCCAACACTCAGTAACATTTAAATAATTTTATCATTTTGATGCGTAAGCATGTGCCCTTTTAAGTCTCCTTATAATTACACTCATAGCAACACACAGAACATTTTAAATCAATTTTTATTTGATGCCGTAAGCCTGTGTTAATCTTAAGCTTCTTTTCCCAATTACACTCATACTCACACTCAAGAACTTTAAATATTTAAATGCTGTGAGTTAACAGATGAGATCTTAAGTTTGATTTATCTTTGCTTTTCATAATTATCTCATATATAATTTTAAACTTTCTTTTATGCAAAATTACGATGACTTTTCCAACTCTTCATTACATTTAAAATTTAAATTACAAATTTGATAACAGAGGTTTACACAATTATTTTTATTAATCCTTTTTTCACACATTATTGACGTTTTGAGATTAAACCGTTTCAAAACGTCCTTTTCACTTTTAAACCCATTTTCTCCATTGCCAGCGACGCATAATGGATAGCGGTCTTTTCGAGATAAAAATAAAATTAAATGAACCACCCAAATTTTGAAAATTTCAAAGAACTTTGGTTCACCTTAATGGACTTTTTATGTTTTTAAAAGTTGACACCATTTCGTCTATTCCAAAAAGAAGTAACAAACATTAACGTCTCAACATTTATTCACTTCTTGAAAAAAAAAATGATATACAAAACACTAACACACTACTCTCTTAACCACTACAACACAAACACAATTTACTTACAAGTAGGATCTAGTCGTGAAGACTTCAATCTTTAAATAAACAAATCTTGGACAGTTAGTTATCGATTTGATAACTAGAGAAAATACTTAATATTAACACATTTTATATACAAAATACAAGGTAAGTTAATTTACGTTTTATTCCTCCCACTTAGTACTCCTCAATTAATTGTGTTTGTTATTACGATGATTACTTTAAGTACTTGCAGTTCGATTCGATCCAATGTTGTACAATTTCACAACAAAACACAACAACTGTTTTCATCGTCCCACTGTTTAGTACTTGAACACACTTGAATATTACTGTATACTTGAACATTAACACACTGGAAAATACACACACTTATATGAAAACTCATAATCACAAAACTATAAAAAAAACTACATTTTAATGTGCTTTATCACCTATTCAGAGGGTAACACGGGGGGTCTACAGGAAATCGAACTTTAAGGCCGGCTATCCCAAACCAGCGCCACCAACGTGTTCGCAGTCGAGTTTTAATTCTCGCCCCCTAGTTTGACTTACATATCAAACACTCAATTACGTTACCAAACTTATCTTTTATATTCAACCTCTTACCATCTACCCACTGCCCTCTCTCTGGTCCACTGTCTCTCCCCTGATTTTGATTCACAAACCAACCACTTCTCTTATCCTCTCTTTCATTACTTTTCTTACCCAAACCACCTTCCCAGACGCTGACTAGCGCATCCCTAAATACTCTGAAATCACATTCACCTTTACCACAGTAGGCTAATACCATTCCCTCCATCCAGCAGATGAACACACTTCAAATCGTCACCAAGATTAATTTTTCCAGCAATTTTACACATTTTCTCAATAAATTCATATCTATTAACATACTCTCTCATAGTCTCACCATCCTTTCTCTTAATATAAAAATATTCGCAAATCCTGTCATACCTATCCCTTTGTTTTTCCTTTGTATACTTTTCTTCCAACTTCACAAGTATAGCATTCATACCTTCTTCTTTACCTAACTCTTTCCATTCTAAGTTGTACACACACTCAAATGCTTATTCTCCCAGACTCAGCAATAACTCACCCGCCGGTTTATTATTAATTAAGAGAATTAGTTCTAAAAGAGTTTCTTAATGTATAATATCTCATACTAAGTTGTTTTGATTCATTTGCGAAATTGTTGTTTTCATATTGTGATTATAAATTATTTACAAAATTATTTATTTATTTATTCATTTACCTAATGTATATAGAGTGGTTTCATGGTAGTATGAAGATTTTTCCTAATTATAGATTTATTCAATTATTGAGTTTTCTTTATCAAAGTTTTATTATTATTTGTTTAAAATTATCTCTGAAAGTTTTCAACAACTCTCACCCAGTCCTTCCCCATCTGAATCCTTGGGCTGTAAAAGCCTACCTTCCCCTTTAAAGTTTGAATATCATATTTACACATAAAGATAACTTTAGAATTAGAAAACAATTCGTAAGACATTTACTTCATCGAAGAGATCCACTAGAAGGATTTGCAACCTGAAGAACAATCTAACTATAATAAATGTTAATAACAATTAAAAACTCACAATAAAAATAATAAGAACATAAGAAAGTAGAGACATTGAACATAAGAAAATAAGAGACAAAATTTATAATAAAAATAATACACTGATGAACATAGATTTAAAGACCAATAATAACTCAGAAATTTA
>JABUQX010135169.1:20000-44751 GCA_015478945.1 Trachelipus rathkii | reverse complement strand
CAGATAAGAGTTAGGTTTAATGCAGCTTAATGAGTATAATTAAGTATAATAGCTAATTATGGCCAAGATACTACACAAGATTACTATTTGTTCTATTATTTCTATAATGTATTATAAGTAGTTAGGATATTATGAATAATAAGTGACTATAGGTTGGATGAGTTATTTTACTAATGGTATATAACTTATTTATAGATAGTATAATATATTATTTAAAATTGGTGTACTAAGGTATGTTAAGAATATCTAAATTGGCATTATTTGATATAAGTGATTAATAGATAGATTTTGTTATGATAAGGAACCTGAGGGTAATAGTGGCAATTATAAAATATATATAATCAACAAATTTATTTAAATAATCATAAATGATTAATAATTAGATATTAATTGCTATTTGTCAATTTCTTATTGTCTATTAACAAGCTTAAGGTAAATGTTCTAAAGTTAAATCTGGCAGGCCGGAACCTTGTTTGGGGGATTCCGCTTTCGTATAACTTTGAGAAACTTAATCAAAATACTCTCAGTTTTCTGTAACATGCATATAATATTATTAATAAACTTTTAAAACGCATTTCGATCTCAATATTCCTTAAAACCTTCAAATAGCGGGTGGTCTATTCTATCATTTACAAACATTACTTTATCTTTTATATTAGTTAGTATATCGCACAGGTTATCCCGCGCCCTCGCCATATTATGTAGAGGTGTGAGTTTCAGCGGAGATTGGGTCGTAGACGGGGTCGTTAATGTTTCTGGCTATGAGGGCTAACTTTACCTCTGCAGATGCTTACTGAAAAACTCTCACGGCACCCGGGATCGATCAAGTCTTTGGACAAAAATTCGAGCGGTCTGATTCTGCTGGCATTAACGCGGTATTTCCCTATGAGAGTACTCCACTAACTCCCTCATGAGCGGCTCTTTTCACATCTCCGTGAGCAAACACTATTTCATAATTTTCGGCGCTGGGATCCCCTACGAGGTGAACGGGTATAGCTACCCAGTTGGTAGTATTCATTACCCACGCATGATCAACACAATACCTGGCGCCAAACCAACATACAGAGGAGTAACAAATTTCTAATTACCACTCCTCCCTGCTCATCGAAGCGTGGCAATTATAATTATAGTTCGCACGCTGCTCTTCTAGTATAAGCTTGAATTTTAAGTCTGCAAGTATAAAGATCTGGATTTTGATACTAAAGTACAGTTTATGTTACTAATTTAAAATAAAACCTAAATATTAATAAATGGAAATTATTATTGATGAGTTAGATATATAACGATACATATGTATAGGAAGCAAACTCTACGTGGTTAGTATATATTTGTTTGAATATTTTCGGTATAGTTGAACTCATGGAATGTTCCTAATTAATAACGATACTGAAGTTAATGTTTAAGTTGTTGTCCGGCTGGATACGTGAGTTGTTTTTTGATTCATTGTGTATTGGTGGCTGACTTGCGACATACTCGGTACCGGCTGGCTCATGTTTGCAGACAGCTCGTTCCAGAACATATATAATGACATGACATATATTATTTACCCACATAAGAGATAAATTATATCCGCTCGAATATCTAAAACACTACGATATAAGTGTGTAAGATAGACATCATCATAGAAGTAAGCCTTTTACTTCACTCGAACTGTCGATTATCTGAGGTCACAATAGTGCAACTTGTAACTCTCAGACTCTAATATTAAGAAGGTTAAGTCGGCAATTAGATTCTTGATCCGAGCTTTCGCGCACGCTTCAAACACTTTATCCTCATATCTAATGATCACTATATATTATGTAGAAATGAGAGAGTAATACTAAATCTATAGTTATTAGGAGTCTGAATAAATAACTTTCATTATAAGATAGAAGGAGTATCATAAAAGTGAGGAGTACGAATAAATATTACTACCTAACTATAGGATATATTCATATAATAGTAGTTCAATTCAGTTAAGGTATAAGTCGCAAATACTAAATGCAACTTATAGAGGATAGTCTGTGTCGATAAATATAATATATTATATAGATATAGATTGTTATATATTTATATATATATATATTTATATATATTATATATTATATGAAATAATTTGATGTATACATATAATATACATATAATATATATAAGTTGAAAAGGTTTCTGGATTAATTAAATATCATAACTATATATATAAAATTGATGACAATTAACACGATCGATTTCATAAGTGAAAATAAATTGGAAAATCATATAATTAAATATTGATACATAACTAGAGAGGGTTTTAGATCAAACATAAATGCCTTAGGATATTAGAAAAATTCACTTAAATACTTATGAAATGAAGAATTAGGCTAGGAGTAATTTAATTAGGTAACCAGGCGTCCGAGGTCACGCTAACAGTTCCTGCCTAGAAAGTAGTTTTTGTGGCCACAGCCTTAACTGCATGGAGAGCTTAGAGGAAATGGACGCTTTGTGGGGTTACTATTTGCTATACTGAACCACCTGGCCGTGTTTAAATCTTTGGGGGCTGGTCCCCCAAGGGGTCCCCTATTTTCTTTTGATTCGCCATGTACGTGAGTGAGTGTGTATGTGCATGAAGCACATGCTCATACAGACACTCATAGAATCATGTATTATCTGAGTGAGCTATTGGACTGCTCCCTTTGATACTCGAGGGCGATACACACAGTACCGTTACTGAAACTATGTGCGTGCGTACAGAATATGACGTAGGCCACCAGACCAAGGCCGGTTAGCTGAGTCTTCACTTTACAGAGCCACAATTTCACAGGCTTTGTTAGCAAGCCCCCTGTACAGAAAGTAGCTAAAGGGCTACTCTCATGAAACAGATTCCTTCTTTGTGCCGGTTACTTGTGCTTAAAGAGCGTGTTACTGTCATTCTCACGCCGCGTCGAGCTCTAAGAATTCAGGTTCAATAGCACCTCACGGTTTGTGGAGGACACGCGAACAACGCACGAACAGCGAGTCGGAACCGACGGAGAGCCACGCCTGCACACGCGAAACTAGCACAATAAAATATAAATTTTCGCGAGGTTAAGGGGGCGGCTTTGTTAGTGTTAAATGTAATATAATATCCTATGAGGTGTATTTAATTATATATTATATATAAATATAATATAATTAATTATATATAGATATAATAATTTAATATAATATATATATATAATAATTTTTAATTAATTATATATAAACTATATAAATATACATAGTTAAATAATTAAATATATAATATAATAATTATATAATAATCTATATATTATAATATACATAAATTTAATGATATATTATACTATTATATCATATTATATAATAAATATAATTAAATTAATAATTAATAATAATTCATATTAATTAAATAAAATTTATATTATTATTATTTAAATTAATAATTTATTATTTATTATTATTTAATTATTATTATTATTATAGTAAGTTATTAATTATATAAGTGTATAGTAGTTATATATAATACTATTATATAATAGTAGTTTTGTTTCTTATAGAAGAGCAAGAAAACTTTTATATTTGTTTCAAAGTTTTTAATTAGTAATCACAAGAAAAAGATCATTGAATCCATAAATTTTGAAGAATAACACGAGAGCGAATAGTGGTCACGTCTAAAGCTCAAGTAACTATGATTCATATTGGATCTTATTTGGATCTATTTGATCTATACATCTCATGTCATAATTTTAATTAACAAAATTACTAGTTTTTACACCGCTAATATATTCATAAAAATCTCAAGAACTCAATCAAGTCCTCTTTAAACATGCAGCCCTCGACTAGAGACCTTCCCTGAGTATGATCAATGATCTATTCGAATAGCTTTATTGCAGTCATTGACTTAGTTAATAACTAACATGTTTAACAACCCTAAATCCTAAAATTCAGATATACACATCAAGCCACCATATCCTACGCACCAGTAACACTAAAACAAGTCTATGACATATGATCGTCTATCTATGTTCGCATTCAGTCACATACATTGTATAAGAATTATTGATTTTACTATACCCAGATTCTCCTATGGATCGCAGACGTATGCTACATATATGCTGAACACAGACCCACTAAATACCCACACCAATTCTGTGGCCTAGATATCTGTCACAGTCTTTACGTGTTATAATAGATCACTACTAATCAAATTTGTATAGAGTTATATGAGAACTCATAATAGGCTGTATTATGCTGTGTAGTTGTGGTGTAATGTGCATTTTAATAAGATGAGTAAATCCTAATATTGAGTGAGGTAGAGTACAAAAATAAATAAGTCCAAGATCAAAAATTGAGTAACAGATGAGATGACTATAAATAAAACTAGAAAAGGATAATAAATAATAATATAATAATAATATAATATAATAATTAAATTATATTAAATAATATATATTAAATATATATAATATATAATTATATAAATAAATATAATGAACTAATAAAAATTAATAATATATAATAAATAATAATATATAATAATTAATATTAGTAATAATATAATTCAATAATAATAATATATAATAATAATAAATTAAATAATATAAATAATATTAATAATAATTTAATAATAATATTATATATTAAAAAATATAATATAAATATAATATATAAATATTAATTAATATATAATATATAATATATATATATATAATTATTATTATTATTATTATTTATTATTATTAATATTAATTAATATTATTATTATATATTATTTATTATTATATTTCATATTATTATTATATATTATTATTATTTATATTATATTATTTCTTATTATATGACTGTTTATTATTATCTTTATTATATATTATATAATATATAATATAATCGTAAATGAAATCGCTTATGTGGTAGTAAATTAAGAAATAATAATCAGATGAATTAAAATGTCAGTAAGGAGTATGAGAGAAGAGGAATAGAGAGGTTGAATGGATGTAATTTAAATCGAAATTATTATGTATGGGAAGATGATAAAGAGACGCTACTTTGATATGTTTTCTGGTTCGCTGAGACCTGTGACTGACACAAAGATGAAAAGAAAAACGGTGAAGATGACTGGTGTGGTGTGAAATGTTGTGTGCTTGAGTGGAGATGAATGAGAGGGGGAGAGAAGGTGTTGCAATTCTGATGAGTGACATGTGGCACAGAGCTACCGTGAATTTTGTTTATGTGAGTACTAGAATTTATTGTCAAGCTATGTGTGGTTGTGACATATGGTCCATCTGAGGGTGATGTAGAGCATAATAACATTTGATGTGAATAAAAATGAATTTGAAATGAGGGTAGAAGTGGTGAGTAGGAGCTTCAGATTGATTGTGTGCGATCTAAATGGTTTTATAGGTGATCAGAAAAGGGATGGTACAACATTTAAATTTGGGGTGATGGGAGAAAATGAGAATGATATTAGGGTGATTGATTTTCTGTTAAGATAGAGGTATGTGTGTAAGTAATACTTTCTTCAAACACAAGAGTATTTATAAATATACTAAAGTTGATGTAAGTAGAGGGCGTACCGAAGTAAAAATCATGATTGAATTTGTGTTGGTGAAGATGAAGATGTTGAAGTATGTGATGGATGTTAAATCAGTGAGGGGGCTGGGGATGGGATTGTTGGATTATTATGTTGTTTTATGTGAGATTAGGTTATTGGGGGCTTGGATGGAGAGGAAAGATATAAGAAAGGAAGTAGGACGAATTAAGAGTGAGAAGTTAAGTGAACAATGTAATAAGGAAAAGTATTTAGGAGCGCATGCAAATAAATCAGTTGAATGTGAACAAGATGAAACTAAACAAATATGGACACAAATGAAGAAAGCCTTTGTTAGTAGTGCAAGGGAAGTATGTGGATGTATTAAAGTAGGAAGTAAGAATCTTAATAGTGAATGGTGAAAGGAAGAGGTGATGCAAGCGGTTAAAAGTAGAAATGAGGTATGGTTGAATGTGCCAAAAGCAAATGATGAGGTCTCAAATGAAAGATGTTTGGAATTATATAAGAAGGAAAAAAGGAAGACTAAAAATTGCATAGGAAGGAGGAAAAATGAGGTAAATAAACAGTTTGAAAGGATGATGAAAGGGGTCTTACAATGGAATAGGAAGCCTTTTTGGAAGGAAGCGCAAACGGTTAAGAATAAGAGTAAGGGGAATCTGTATATAATAATGAATTGGGATGGTGATTTGTAACTGATGAAATAGATGTGAGGAGAATGTGGAGGGGACACTTCGAAAATCAGCATAACATTGACAGTAATGAAGAGGTGATAGGGAATGTATGTGGATTTGGTGCTGCAGGAAGAAACAGATATTTTGGGAAAGAGATAATTAGTATGGAGTATAGTTCCAAGAGATTGGAGGAGAGCAGTAATGGTAATAGTAATAGTAATAGCAGTAATAGTACTCTTATGTAAGGGTAAGGGGATAAGGGGAAATAGTTAATTGAGTGCTGTATAGAAGGTATATGCTGATATTTTGATTGAAAGAGTACGTTGAGTGATTGAAGCACTGATGGGTGATGAACAAGGTGCATTTAGAAGTGGTAGAGGATGTATGGATCAAATTTTTACATTGAAACAAATGATTGAGAAAATGAGAGAGTAGAAGAAGAAAAAATTGTATTTAGGTTTTATGGATTTGCAACAGGCGTATGACAGGATTAATAGGGAAGGTCTGTGTCAGGTGTTGGTGATTTATGGTGTTGGTGGGTAGGCTTCTGAATGGAATCAAAAGTATGTATGACGATAGTGAGCGGGTGTGAGAGATAAATGGAGTCGAATATTAATAGCGGAGTGAGGTGGGGATGTGTTATGTCTCCTTGGTTATTTAATTTGTATATGGATGGGGTTATGTAAGAAATAGAGGTGGGGGTGGCAGGGGAAGGTGTTAGAAAAATAGAGAATGGAAGAGATAGAGGGTGCCTTGCTTATTGTATGTGGATGATTTGGGTTTGTTTTTTGAATCTGAAGAGAGTTTGAGAGGTTTGGTAGAGGGGTTTGGAAGGTGTGTAAAAGGAGGGGTTTCAAAGTAAATGTAGATAAGAGTAAGTTATGGTAGTGAGCACGGAGAGTCCATGGTGTGAAGTCCTGTTAAATGGTGAGTAAATGGAACAAGTATCTGAGTTTAAATATTTAAATATATGTTGGATGAAAAAGGAACGGATGATGAAGAATATAGTAGGAAATTTGTGAATGGTAGGAAGGTGGCTGGTGTAATTAAATCCTTGGTGGATGTAAAGAGACGAAGTATTGAATGCGCTAGGGTTTTGCTTGAGGGTATGTTGTTAATGGTGTTAATGCGTAGTGGTGAAAGTATGGTTTGGAATAAGAGGTACAGATCTAAGGTACAAAGTGCTCAGATGGACAATCTTAGGTGCATGTTAGGTGTGAGAGGAAATGGTTAAATGAGGAATGAACTCATTAGGGAGTTGTGGGGTGTGAAGGAGGGCGTAAATGAGAGAATAAAAGAAAGTACATTGAGATGAAAAGATGAATGATAGTCAATTGGTTAAGCGGATGTATAGTGGTGATTGTGTTTGGAATCGGCAGACTTGAGACAGAAGAAAAAGTGTATTGAGTCAGTAAAAGAACGTGTGAAGGAGAGAAATGTGAGTTTAACAGAGGCAAAAAGAAAGATGCATAACAGGAGTGAATGGCGGCAGTTTATGAGGGGGTATGGCTGTGGGCTTTGCCCAGGGGATGCCGAAGAAAAAGTGGATTGGTCAGTAAAGGAATGTCTTAAGGTTAAGGAATGTGAGTTAAACAGAGGCAAGAAGAAAGGTGCGTAAGAGGAATGAATGGCGGGGTTTTGGGAGGGGGGTTGGTTGTGGTCTTTGCCCAGGGGATGAACCAAATATTGACTAGATACAACAGTGATGGTTCGTAGTAGTCTCGTGTAGCGTCAGGGTGGATTTTTCAGTGAGGATAAAAAGGGGACAGTAAAAGGGAGCTTTCCTACGCACCTCACCCGCTCCAATCTGAGAACATATATATATATATAATCTGTAAATATATATATATATATATATATTATATATATATATATATATATATGATATATATTTTATATATATAATATACCATATATATATCATTAATTCATGTTAGGTGTTTTTTACGGTAGGTATAGGGTATAGGTATAGTGAGTAGGCCTGATATGAATATATGAGTACCGATTTCGAAGTAATGAAGAAACCCGTTACTGGTAGAAACGCACACGATAAACGAACTGATTAGTTTCTTACCTTGGATCGTCCGCACGCTATCGTGAGGTGACAGTATCCCGGATACGAGTATGAGATGCCGAATGGAATTCATCGTCACTTATTGCGTTGCGTGATATTTTCATCAGATAGCTCGTTTATCTTGGAACTTGTACCTCGTCTCTTCGAAACAATACGGCGTGAAAATGAAAAAAGTTGCGCATCGGATATGGTGATCAAACCGCAACGGATTGAGTGAAGAGCAGATCGTCGTTGTGGAGTTACGATTCTCTGATGAGATAACCGCGAGGTAATAAGGTTTATTTTATTTTTAACGTGATAGAATAATAAAAATATAATAGTAATTATATTATGCTGACTATAAAACTGAAATAATATTATATATCATTCTTACACTAAATATGCTATTAAAACTGCACATATGATGGCATAATAGGATTCATAGTTGTGTTTGAGTGTATAGATTATGAACTGGTTCGACTTTATACCGCGAGTGAAATTCTTCTTGTGATTGGTGTTTAATAATAGTAATTAATAATAATAAAATAATAAATAATATTATTAATATTCGATAAACATTTTAAATTTGTTTTATAATGTAATGAATAATAGGCATTTAATTATTAATTAATAATAAATCCATATTATAATCTTTTATATTATATACTAATAATAATATAATAATGAATAATATATCATAATATCCACTATAATAGAGCATGATCTAATCAATTATAGATCTATGATCAAGATAATGACGAGATGTATCCGTGTATAATTATTATAAAAATAATAAAATAATAATAATAATAATAAATAATAATAATATAATAATATAATATAATAATATATATAATTGGGATAATCATAATTACCCCACTTGGGCAAAATGACGTAAATCACCACTCACATGGAAAAACAAGGCAACACATTCCCTCCCCAATTTATTTCTAAATACATCAAATGCAGAGACCATAAATCAGGCGGCAAACACCACATTGCATAATTAAACATTTGTTATATCATATTATAAATATTATAACAAACCTGCAAGCTATTATGTTTAACTTCGCACGTATTTCTCGTAATTTAAACATCGATAAGAGTAATTCAGCTCTGAGTAGCTCTATGTAAGGCATATCGCACTATCTTGAGTTCTCCGTATTACTCTATCTAGAGACAAGAATATGATCTATTGTTCATGTAGGGGGAATACAAAATAAATAAGTCCACAAACATATGACTTGTGTGCGTAATGTGTTCAACTATTGTAAATTCCCCCACCGGTTTCGGATGGCAGAGGACAACTCGAGCGTACGACTGCATTGCACGTGCAAGTATCATTCTGATACACCTTCTCTCTCTTTATAGAAGGCGCGCGCAGGGATCCCTTCGTGTGTGGTCGCTATGTGAGAAACACAATATATATACACAAAACATAATAATAAAACCCGCAAACTCTAAAGCTGAATCACAAATGCTACTATAAAAACTATTATAAATATCAATAAAAATAATTAAGACTCCGAAAAAATTATATATATATATACTAAAAAAATCAATACGTAAGCAAATGATATATATCACCTTTTTTTAATACAACCAATAATGAACTAATAACTCCAATAATACAAATAAACTATTAAAATAAGTAAATTCAAAATAAATAGTACGCAAACTATTAAACTAACAACTAATATTAGAAAAAATTGTAATAAATTAATATATAATAAATCATTTTAAGACACAAAACAAAAATAAATAAACACTATAATAAATGTACCTGTTTACAAAAATTTTCACATACTATGTTGTCCTGTATTATATCCACAAAGGGTTGGAATATTGTCCTGAATTTGTCCAGTAAGTGTCCAATTTAGTCACCACCTCTCCAAGCTTCTAATATCTGCTGCTAACTGTTTGTTCTTATTCAAAGATATAATAAATTCGATAACTCTAGATCTTGACAGAACTGCGTATTCGTAATGCCTTTCTAAGGTAAGTTGACTATCTATGATGAGGATTTTCTTTCACAAATTTTAGCAGTTTGTCCTAAGACTTGATTTCTTTGACCAAAAGAGAAGATATTGGGACAATCCCAGTTGAAGTGCAACAGCCAGGGTATCATCAGCAATAATCTAGTTTATAATATGGGGACTTTTCATTTATATTTATATCCTTACCTTATCTATATCTATAAAGTACCTCACCCTATATTACCTTCACACTACCTCACACCTAATATAAACTTACTATCACTCATATAATATATGTAAATATTCTAATATTATCCTTCATATATTTAAAAGTATTTTTTTTTACCTATTAAATCAACCACAACTATTAGTACTAATACTACTTAAAATAATAAAAGAAATTGCTTAGAGGTTGTATTTCATGAAACAGAACAAATAAGTTTACTCATATATAATATATATATATATATATATATATATATATATATATATATAATAACTATATATATATATTATATATATATATATATATTATTTATAATATATATATATATACGATAATTCACTATTGGTGCTCACGTCTTCTTTAGGTTGTGTCAGCTAAATAGTAGTAACTCTTGAGAGAAGATGCTATAGTGTAGTAGTAATCACGCTACGATACGTAAGTAGTAAGAAGTCGTAGTAGTACAGTAGTAGTAGTAAGTAGTGAGTAGTCAGACTAGAGTTACTTATGCACTGAGTCTTGTGCGCTACTACTTCGCATTATTCCGAGTATAAAAGTTCTTATAAACAGGAGAATGCTCAACTTAGAGCGAGCTGTCATGTTGCACACAATACAGTCTTATTACAGATAAAGTACTCACTCTAAGGAAATATGTGATAAAACTAATCTCATACACCACATAAATGATAAAGGTATTAAAATTATAACAAACGATAATAAAATCAAAATTCACAACATCACGATATTTACCTAACATTACTCTCAACAGATATATATACACTATACTAAATATATAAAATTCAACATAAATATCAAGAATAAAAATAAATACAGCTATAATCGCTAAATATAAATTCCATTAAATCATGCAAATAGAAAATTTATATATGTAATAATATAAAATGACACAAAAAAATTAAAAACTAAATACTATGAGAATTAAAAATAAAATAAAGTAAAATAAATAAATAATAAATGAATAAATAGATAAATAAATAATATAAATACAAAACAAAAAAAAAGTATAAAGAAAGAGTGATACGAAAGATTCGTATGAGTGATATGTATTACACATTTCTTGGATTGAAATATACAAAACAAAACACAAAAATAAACAGTTCATCAAAGTGCTCAAACATCTGCATTTCGGTTGAGAATAATAGACGAGGTCTAGAGGAAGAATATTTATATTCATAAACGAGTAAACAATGACAAAGATCTAGAAGTTTCTAGAAATTAATAAAGAATAAAAATCGTATACCTCAGAGCAAAACATAAAAAACAGCTAACTCTCAAGCTGATCACTGGAGACTTGGGTGAGGAGCATGATAATACTGTAGATGCTGTAGTGAGGCAAGCATTTATCTTTCAATCTTTGGACACATCATTACCACTCCCCCCTCTACACACCTTCCAAACCCCTCGACATAACCTCTCAAAACTCTCTTCAGATTCAAAAAACAAACCCAAATCATCCCCACATACAATTAGCAAGGCACCCTCTATCTCTTCCATTCTATATTTAGTTTTTCTAACACCTCCCTGGCCTCACCCCACCTTATTTCTTAACATAACCCCAATTCCATATGGCAATATTTAATAACCAAGGGACATAACATATCCCTGCCTCACTGCCCTATTAATATTCGACTCCCATTTTCGTCACTACCGCTACTATCTGGTCAATATATAATGTTGATGTCCATTCAGAAGCCTACCCACCAACACCATAATCACCAACACCTGACCGACCTTCCTATTAATTCTCTGATCATACGCCTGGTTGCAGAATCCATAAACCTAATACATTTTTTCTTCTAACTCTCGTCATTTTCTCAACATTTGTTTCAATGTAAAATTTGATCAATACATCTTCTACCCTTCTAAATGCACACCTTGTTCCATCACCACAGTGTTCCAATCATCAACGTACCTTTCAATCAAAATATCAGCATATCCCTTCCATACAGCACTCAATAAACTATTCCCTATCCCTTACCCTTACATAGAGTACATTACTGCTATTATATTACTGTTTAGTCGGTTGATTTTTTACGTTTTGTTCTCCTACCAATCTCTTGGAACTTCATTACTCCCTACTAGGAATTATCTCTTTTCCCCAAAATGGTTCTGTTTGCTTCCTGAGCATCAATCCTACATACATTCTGCTATCGACTCTTTTCATGTACTGTTCAGATGTTTGCTTGAATGTTTTTGTGATATTGGTGTCCCTCTCCACAATTCTCTCTACAAACATCTATTTCATCAGTTTCACCAAACACCAGTTCAATGTCATTTTTATTATATCCAGATTCCCCCTTACTCTATTCTTAACCTTACTCTCCTTCCAGAAGGGCTTCCTATTCCATTGTAAGACCCCTTTCATCATTCCTTTTGAACTGTGGTGTTATGTGTATCTCTGTGTCCGATTTGTTTTCTCTGCCGTTCCTATGCAATTGTTTAGTCTTCCTTTTTTCCTTATTATATATTCAAATCATCTTTCATTTGCAGACTCATCTATTTGCTTTGGCTACTTCCACCATATAAACTCATTTCTACTTTTAACCGCTTGCAACACCTCTATTCTCTTCACCATTTCACTGTTTATTAAGGTTCTGTTACTTGCGTGTACTTTGAAATAGCATGTCAATTAGCTGGTCCGCTTGCACTGTGTACTAAAATGTGCTTTTCGTTATTTGTTGTGGTTCTCAGTAGTTTTTTTGCCCATACTGCGAAATTAATATGTTATGGTTTGGGTTGTTCATCTAATTCAACCTGATTTATTTGCATGCGCTCTTAAAATACCTTTTTCCTTATTACATTGTTCACTTCTTACTCATTCTTAATTCGTCCTACTTCCTTTCTTATATCTTTCTCTCCATCCAAGCCCCCATTAACCTAATCTCACATAAACAACATAATAATCAACATCCATCCCCCAGCCCCCTCAACTGATTAAACATCCATCATCATAACTTCAACGATCTTCACATCTTCACCAAAACAACAAATTCCAATCATGATTTTTACTTCAGTACGCCTCTACTTACATCAACTTTTAGTATATTTTATAATACTCTTGTGTTTGAAGAAAGTATTACTTACACACATACCTCTATCTTAACAGAAATCAATCACCCTAATATCATTCTCATTTTCTCCCATCACCCCAAATTTAAATGTTGTACCATCCCTTTTCTGATCACCTATAAAACCATTTAGATCGTACACAATCAATCTGAAGCTCCTACTCACTCCATCTAAAACATCATTCATATTATCCCAGAAAGTCTCATTCTCCTTATCATCACCCTCAGATGGACCATATGTCACAACCACACATAGCTTGACAATTTAACAAACTTAAATGTTAACCATTCAAAATTCTAGTACTCACATAAACAAAATTCCGGTAGTCTGTGCCAGCATGTCACATCATTCAGAATTGCAACACCTTCTCTCCCCCTCTCATTCATCTCCACTCTAGCACACACACATTTCACACCACACCAGTCATCTTCACCGTTTCTTTTCATCTTTGTGTCAGTCACAGCAAGCAAATCAAATTTACCTTTTCTAAATACATCCATCACCTCTCTCCTCTTCTCCTCTCCTTCTCGACATTTATTCCTCTGATATTCCATATACCCAATCGATTCATACGATTTATTTTATAATAATAATAATAATAACACAATAATAATAATAATAATAATAATATATAATAAATATAATAATATAAGTAATAATAATATAATAATAATAATAATAATAATAATAATAATAATAATAATAATAATAATAATTATTATTATTATTATTATTATTATTATTATTTTTATTATTATTATTATTATTTTATTAATTATTATTATTTTTTATTATTATTATTATTATTATTATTATTATTATTATTATTATTATTATTATTATTATTATTATTATTATTATTATTATTATTATTATTATTATTATTATTATTATTTAATTATTATTAAATTAATTATTATTATTTTATTATATTTATTATTGTGTTATTATTATTATTATTATTATATTATTATTATTATTATTATTATATTATTTTATTATTGTCAAAGTATATTCAAAAGAAATCTATATTTACATTTAATCAACTTTAAGCAAACTTTGTTTACTGTAAAAGAATTTGTTTGTTAAACTTTCGGAGCTTCCTCATTTTAAAAGTTACTATTTTTTATTGTAAAAATTACTACTACTACTACTACTACTACTACTACTACTACTACTACTACTACTACTACTACTACTAATAATAATACTAATAATAATAATAATAATAATAATAATAATAATAATAATAATAATAATAATATTAAATTTTTAATTATTATTATTATTATTATTATTATTATTATTATTATTATTATTATTATTATTATTATTATTATTATTATTATTATTATTATTATTATTATTATTATTATTATTATTATTATTATTATTATTATTATTATTATTATTATTATTATTATTATTATTATTATTATTATTATTATTAAGTAACCGGACTACTACTATTGCGTTGAAGCTTTGAATTTGTCATCGTTTAGACCTTTGACTCCAATATCTCTCTTCATCAGTTAGGTGTTTCGACTCCAACTCCATTTCCTCTTCAGTAATGCTTTCTACTCCAACTCCGCCACCTCTTCAGTTTGAGGTTCTATTCCAACTTTGACTACCTCTCTGTTATGCATTTAATTCCAACTCCTCCTGCTCGGATTTTCGACTCAAATTTTGACCCCCCCCCCTTCAACTGGGCTTTCTACTACAACTCCGACACCTCCTCAGTTCTAGTTTCGACTCCTACTTTGACTACTTCCTTTAGTTGGGATATTCGACTCCTCCTTTGACTCCTTCTCAGTTGAAGTTTCAACTCCAACTTTGTCTCCCCCATAGTGAGGGTTTTGAACTCCAACTCTGACTCATGTCTTTCAAGCCATTTTGAAATGTGGAAACTAGATTACAATAGGAAACTAAATAATACATTATTTTTGTTTCATTTCCAGTACCTGTAACCTGTCTCCAGAACTACAACTCAGCGTATGGGAACTTCCAGAGCTTCAACTATCAAAATATTCAAACAAATAATCCACCACGTAAGTTTCCACATATGTATTTATTATCCTCATCAATAATTCCATTAAGGTTTGTAAAAGAATAAATTTCAAATTAAGGGTATTCCCAGACTTAAATAGCTGTAGATTATATGGACCTAATTAATTAGATTTTTTATTTTTCATTTTTTTTAATACTTTTAATATGTCGGTAGTTAAAGATGGTCAGAGTTAATCAGAAATTTAAACAGTGTTTTTAAAACATGTGAATGAATAAGACTCAGAGAAAGACTATAAAAAATAAAACAAAAAATTCCTTCCAAATCCAATCTCTTCTAAGTATGTTTGATGACGTAAGCGAATACGTTTTTAAATTATTATCGAAAATGAATTAATTATTTCCAAAAAAGAATTAATTTGAAACATTTTGGTGCATCACATTATTATATTACTTATTTTAATAGTTATTAAAATTTTATATTTATTTGAACAAGACGTTCAATAACAACCTAACCTATCAACAGATGATATTCTAACACCACCTAATAAAATTTACTCTAAGTTAACCTAGTCTAACCTAGCCTATTCTAACCTAACCTAACATAAAAATAACAAGACTTAGCCTAGCCTAAATTAGCCTAACATAGCCTAAACTATCAATAGATGCTAAGTTAAACACTGTTTGCAATTGCAATTGACTGCTACGATCTTTTACTACTGATACATTAAAAACCTAAATATTAAAATAAATACAAATCTGTTAAACTTGATTATACAGTCTTGCAAAATTTAACTTTTGGAAAATTGTCTTCAGTTTTAGGTGTTCATTATATAGGATTTGTTGACCTTATTTCATATATGATCTCAGTTTTTTTTCCCGTCACCTAAAGTTATTTTACAAAAAGGGGTATAAATTTTTAAAAACAAACAAAATTACAAAAAATTTAAGAGGTAAAATTTATTTCTAACGCTTAAATTGGAATACAGAGTACAAAATGTGTAGCTAAAATAAGGCAAAAGCATACAAATATCATTTAAAATAAGTTTAAGTCTTCATAATATCGTTTCCTGTTTTCGTCGATGGATCTTTTGGTTCTTTTCCGCTTGTGTGGATTGTCCCTCTTTAGCATCTAGCAGTAATCGGCTATCATGCCGACATTCCATCTTCCCTGATATCTTCTTTCCATTTAATTTATATCTTGTTGAAATCATTCACCCTGCTCTTTACACACATCTCCAAGATTGTCTGGGAAGTAATCCAGATGCGAGTGTAAAAAATGAACTTTAATTCTTATTTAGGGACTTGAAAACGTTTTTTAACATATTTTCAACAATATTTTTGTAATTTGAACCTTTCATGTTTCCAAGCAAGTTTTTCACAACGTCTTTGAATGCTCACCAAGCTTGCTTTTCTGTTTCTCCCATCTTTGTTTCAAATACGTCATCTTTCATAAGTTTACTAACGTTTGGACAGACAAATACTCCTTCCTTTAGCTAGCCTTCTGACAAATTAGGAAACTCGGTGTAAGGATATTTAAAACACTCTCCAGCTTTTGGTAGTGCCTTCACATACTGTTTCATCAATCCTAATTTTATGTGAAGTGGATGAAGTAAAACGTTTTTTGGATCTACTAAACTCTCTCTTTGTATAATTTTTATCCCAGGCTGAAGGGATTTTCTGAGTGACCATTCTTTTATAATATAATGCTGATTCTTATCACGGCTATCCCATTCATATTGTTCAAATTCTTCCTCTCTATCTCTAAACCATGAAAAACGACCGTCCCCTTTTTGGCTAACATGATGCTTTTCCTTCAATCGTGAAACTAAAACTTCTGCTCAATCTTTAGAGAGGCCCAAGTCTCTCACCAAATCATTCAATTTGGCCGTTGTGAAAAGCTGTGGTTCTTCAGAAACGGGATTGTAATAAGCATCATCTTGGTCACTATTATTATCACAAGATTAACTCTTTACTTTCTGATCATCACAAACCTCAATTAAGTTTAAGGGAGCTGAAGGAACAGGTATTCCTTCCCCATGGGGCACAGGACCTTTTGCGGATCTTACCTGTGGATACAAAATGTTCTTTTTTGTTTCTTAAGGTAAAGCCCCACACATTACAGGAACAAAAGTAACAGTCATCGCTGTGATTTTGAGGCTCCCTCCAAATCATGAACAGTCAAAAAGGAAAAATGTTTCTTACCTTGCGACCACTAACGCAGTTCTTCAACACACGGAACATACGATTGTGAGGCGCCCATGTTTGTTCTTTGGTCTTCCCAAATCTAATACAAAAATACGTTGTATTTACATTTAACAAAAGTCTGTTATTTTTCTTTGTCGTTTTATTTTACTGCATAACTGCCGCAGATGTAACAGAACGAGTTAGGATTGTTGATATAGCCACGTAAAGCCATCATATACCAAAAAAAATCACCACAATAGAAGATTATATAAATACACTTTAAACATTTATAATATATATATATATATATTATATATATATTATATATATATAATATATAATATTATATATTATATATATATATATATATAATATATATATATAATATTCATATCCCACTCCATCCTCCAGACAAACATTCTTAGAGACCATTTTATCCACATATTCATATATTACATACTATATTCCAAACCACTCTTCTAAACAACTCACAGGACATCTCTATCCCTTATATCCCTGTGGAACGTGTCGTGGGGAGAAAAAATTGGTCCACTTTCGAGTGCTGCGTGTCTAGAAGCATTAAACGGTCGGTGGAGTTGGGTTGGCCTTCCCCACTACCACTTATCTTTTGCCAGGAATCCTAATGCATGCCTCGGAGAAGGTCGTGATCTCCAAAAACGGCCTTCTATCTTTCGGCGAAAATGTATGAATCATATGGGTACATGGAATGTCAGAGGAATAAATGTTGAGGAGAAGAGGAGAGAGGTGATGGATATATTTAGAAAGGGCAAATTTTGATTTTGCCTCGCTGTGACCAGAAACAAGATTTGAAAGGAACGTGGGGAAATGAGTGGTGTGGGTGTGAAAGTGTGTTTGGTGTTGGTGTGGAATGGAATGAGAGGGTGAGAGAAGAAGTTGCATTTCTGATGAGTGACTTGTGGTACAGAGTTATGGTAGATTTTTTTTGTGTGAGTACAAGAATTCTAATGGTTAAATTTAAGTTTGAAAAGGTCAAGGTACGTGTGGTTGTGACATAATGTCCATCTGAAGGTAATGTTGAAGAGAGTGTAATTTTCTGGGATAATCTGAATGATGTTTTGAATGGGGTGACTAGGAGCTTCAGATTGATTGTGTTGGGTGACCTAAATAGTAGGATAGGTGATCAAAAAAGGTGTTTGCACTACTGCTTTACTGCTTTACTGCTTTAGGGTCAATAAAGTACATATTATTAATAAAAAAGTTAAAAATAGCAAAACATAAAAAGTTTTAAAATATAAATATAAAATAAAAAAAATTATAAATAAAAAGTTTTAAAATAAAAATTTAAAATAAACGAAATAAATATTTATAAATGAATAAAATAAAAAAATTATGTAGAATAATATTGTAAAATAATAACATTAAACAAAATACAAAGGTAAAAAATAAAACAAAATAATAAAAACTTTAATAATAAGTAACAATTAAAAGGAGAAAAAGTAGAAAAAATATATATCAGTATTTCAACTTTTAAAATTTTATTTCTTTGAAAAAATGAAATATTAATACATTTATTTCGACTTATCCGATCAACATCAAATTTTCAGGGCGTATGAAGTCGGGCGAAATACATATTTTTTACTTAAATAATTTTTATGTACACTCAAAAAATATATTTTTTTAAAGTTTAAATTTTTTTTTTTTAAATTTTGTTCCAAGGACAAATCCAAAACTGCATATGCAAAAAATGATCTAAATAAAAAATGTGTATTTCCCCCGACTACATAAACCCTCAAAATTTCATCCTGATCGCATTACCAGAAAATAAAATCTCGTTATTTTTCATTTTCAAGACCAAAAAAAAGTAGAGTTGAAATTTGACCACTGCTGGGAACTGGGGTCAAAATTCAAAACTATAATCAATACTTTTTGTGAGTAATGAACCCATCTATGTATAGTTCAAGCTTGAAGTCATTTCGAAAAAAAAGTTGTAGGACTAGATACGATAAATGTCAAAAACAAAAGTTTTCAAAAAATGCCAATACAAAAGCAATGACTACAGACAAAGAAAAACACCAAAAAATACTCTCTCTCTCTCTCTCTCTCTCTCTCTCTCTCTCTCTCTCTCTCCTCTCTTCTCTCTCTCTCTCCTCTCTCTCTTCTCCCCCTCCTTGTCTCTCCTCTTCTCCCTCTCTCTCCTCTCTCTCTTCTCTGCTGTCTCTCTCTCTCTCTCTTATCTCTCTCTCTCTCTCTCTCCTCTCTCTCTCTCTCCGATCTTAGCAACAAAGAAGGAGGTTTCTGATGGTATCCTTGTGTTGTTCTTAAAATTTGTGCTTCCGAGTTTGAGCCTACCTGGGTATTTTAAATTGTTTGCCCGTTTCTAACCTGTTTCACCCTTTTTCACCTTACCTTCCCTGCACGGTGAGGGTTTTTTTGCGCCGTTAATCTATTAACCCAACACTTCTATCGTGTGCATTTGTTTATTCTTCAACCGCTTGGGGTATCTGCCGAAAAAGTGACCGAATGTGGGATCCATATCAACCCTCAAATAATTATCTTTCTTTTGTTTCAGTCTCAGTACTTTCCAAATTTTTTGAATCTATCCTTAAACCAAGAAGATTTGGAAATATCTTTTATCTTAAGTTAATATGGCTTTTTCGTAAGGAATGCTCTACTGTCAATCTTCTTTCCTTTCTTTTACTGATTCTAGGTCCTCTTCGGCATTTCGGTGAGCCTTTTGATGTAGCTCTAGACTCAAAAGCCTCCTCTCCCCATAAAGTCTGCAACAAATCTTTGATTGCCATACTCGCCTCTTCGGAATATATCCTTCTCTCTGTAATCTTCTCTCCGATTATCTTTCTTGTCGTTCTACATCAGTTGCTGTAGAAGGACAATTAAATATTATATATAAAATATTAAATATTAAATATATTAAATATTTAGGTTGTTGTATTCCTCAGGAATCTTCCCTATCAACGACTCTTTTTCTACTTTACATTAATGAGCTCTTCTCTTTCACTCTATCACCTAATCCGCTCTTATATTAGAGATTCCACTATCCAATTTTTCTTTCACTTTGGAAGGCGTCCAACTCATTCTCAAATACAGTAGCTGCTAGTAGGACAGCCTTGGAACCATTGACCTCAGATCTTTCTCTCATTTGTAACTGACCCAGAGAAAATACGGTTATTTCCAATGTATCAAAACTCAGTTACCTCATATAACTACTAGACATAATCTTCCACTCAGCTATAATATCTTTGAAAACCTGCATCTCAAGTCTTTCCCTTTTCTTAATAATATTAAAATTTCTTTTTCTCGTAATCTTTCTTGGAAGGATCAAATTATTTATCTCACTAAATAAACTTCTAAAACGTTAAGGGTTCCGAGGTGTCTGCAGAACTTTTTCACACCGCCCTACTTACTTGTTCTGTAAAGTGGCACTTTTTGTTCTTTTTTATCGCATATTTGGAGACGCTCTATTAGCACATTTTGTCATAAAAAGGTTTAATGGAAGGTTTTCTCCTATTTAACTCTCTTACAATTACTGGCTTTTTTGAATCACTTTCTTTCGTTGAACTGCCGCATTACTTTCCTCACACTATCCATATTACAACAGACACTCGATAATCACACACTTCCTCCTCTGAGGAAGGAGAACTCTTACGATTCATCAATCTTCTCAGTCTCATTTCTAACACCAGGCTTTACAGCTCTGTTCATTCTTACATTCTTACATTGATATTACTGGTAAAGTCTCGACCACACTTCCATCGTTTATATTTTCACTTCCTATAATTTTAACACTCAAACGACGAGCATCGATTTATGTTAGGATTTATTTGTTGGAATTTGAGTTATTGATTTTTGGCTTGATCATCCCAACTCTGGTGGGTCCAATGTGATTGTGACCTTTTCCACTGTTTACATGTTTTTAAGATCTAACTAGTAGTGATTCATAATTTTAATAATATAGAAAATTATGGTGGTAATGAAAATATAAAATAAATTTTAGTATCATTTATTAATTAGCATAATGTGCTACTTTCCCTTCAAAAATACCAGCTATTCAAAGTTTTGTCCAGCTTCCAGTCATGCCAGTTTGGATCTCAAGATGTCCTCCCTGAAAGAGAAGAGCCTTTCCACAGCGACATAGAATGGAATGGGTGTGTGATTTTTGGGAATGGTTGGATGGGGGATTCTGTTCCCCCAAAGCAAATCTGAAGCAAGACATATCCTTCATTTCTTTATTATCCGGTCAAGTATCGGAACCAAGTCCTCTGCATTTTTCTCGAGACTTAGTTAGAGCTGCTTAACTCTCAATGTTATAGTTTATGTAAAGAATATTTATTAACCGAAGCTAAAAATTAATGATATTTTGGAAATAACATCAGTTAATGGTTTCCTTAAAAAATAAAGTTCATTATTATTACTTTATCGATTAATATATATATATATATATATAAATATATTTATATATATATTATTTTTATATATATATATATATATATATATATATATATATATATATATATATATATATATACATATATATATTATATATTAATAATATATATAATATATATATATATATATATATATATATATAATAATATATATAATATATATATATAAATACTATATATAATATATATATATATAAATATATATATATTATATATATATATATATATATATAATAATATATAGTATATAATATATATTATATATATAATTATATATCATATTATATATATATTTATATATATATATATATATATATAATATATATATAAATTAATATATATATATATATTATATATATATATATATTTATATATATATTATAATATATATATTATACATATATATATAGTATATTATATATATTATATATATATAATTATATATATAATATATATATATATATATATATATATATATATATAATATATATATATATATGTATAAATATATATATATATATATATATATATATAATATATATATATATATATATTAATATATATATATATATATATATATTATATATATATATATATATATATATTATAATTATACTATATATATATATATATTATATATATATATTGTGGTGAGCAACATAATGTAATACGTCATAGTGCGCAGTCAAAAATTCTGTGTTTAATTTATTTTATTTTTGTTACTATAAATCATAGACTGTGGCATCATGTACGTAACCTGTGATTCGTTGTTAAAATCAACCGTTTTCGCTGTGAGAAGGCTTTTCTAAGCACGCTGATTTTCGTCCTCTTAATTTTGTAATTATTTTATGATCAAAGCTTTATTATTATATTTTTATCAAGAACTTTTTTCCCTGTTTTATGTGGAATGTGAGGTCTGTGCTGCGAACTACTGTATAATTGTTCCTTTACAGTGCTTTCGGGAGGGAGTTACTTGCGATGTATCTCGCCGTCCGTCATTTCCGCTACTTTCTGGAGGGTCGTGAGTTCCATATACTCACAGACCATAAACCACTTACTTTCGTTATGGTCTCCAGAAACAAACGGCACCCACCCTCGAGAAGCTTGTCACCTTGAGTATGTCTCGCAGTTTACCACTGATGTCAGACATATTTCAGGTGTCGATAACTTCACTGCCGACGCTCTCTCTCGCATTGAAATTGACGCGATTTCAGCCTTGCCCACCATCGATTACGACGCTATGGCAACGTGCCAGACTACTGTAGATCCTGCACTTCCACAAGACTCTTCTCTCAAGATGGAGTGGCTCCAACTCCCTGGGATAGGGAAGAGACTTCTGTGTGACGTGTCCCAAAGTTCTCCTCGTCCTTTCGTACCTGCATCGTTCCGTAAGGCTGTCTTCCTCAATCTCCACTCGCTTTCCCACCCTGGCATTGAGGCTTCACGCAAACTGGTTGCTGCCCGTTTTGTGTGGCCTGATATGAATGCCGACGTAGCAACTTGGTGTCGCACTTGTCTTCCCTGCCAGTGTTCTAAGGTCCACCGTCACACCAAGTCCCCTCTAGGCACTTTCTTACCCCCTGGTGCTCGCTTTGAACGTGTCCACATCGACATCGTTGGACCTCTTCCTCCCTCCTGAGGAAAGAAGTATATTCTTACGTGCATAGATCTGTTCACTCGATGGACCGAAGCTATCTTTCTCTCTGTCACCAACGCGGAATCCATAGCTAAAGCCTTCTTGGCTCACTGGATTTTGCGCTTTGGTGTGCCGCTTTCTGTCACGACGAACCAAGGTAGACCTTTCGAATCCTTCTTATGGAGAGATCTGATGAATCTTTTTGGTTCAGAGAAGATTCACACGACTTCTTTTCACCCACAAGGGAACGGCCTTGTAGAATGTTTTCACAGTCAGCTAAAGGCTTCTCTTCTGGCTCAGCCCAATCTGGAGAATTGGACTGGCGCTCTCCCTTTCGTAATGCTTGGAATTCGCTCCGCTGTTAAAGAGGATCTGCACTGTTCGGCTGCTGAATTAGTGTATGGTTCTCCTCTTCGTCTTCCCGGTGACTTCTTTTCACAGTCCTCTCCTCCTTCTACAGCCGACCCGCTTGCTTATCTTACCCGCTTGAGGCGCTGTGCTTCGTCGTGGAGACCAACTCCTTCTCGTTCACACAAGGTTCATTGCTATATCCCTAAGGACCTTTCTTCCTGCACTCTGTTTGTTCGACATGACTCCCACCGCACCGCTCTCCCAACCTAAGTACGATGGACCTTTTCCAGTGATACTTAGGAAGGAGAAATTCTTTACGATTCAACCTCCCACACGCACAGAAGTCGTTTCGATCGACCGCCTTAAGCCTGCTTTCTTCGAGGCGAATCCTCTTCCTGTTCTCGACCCTGACGCTTTACCTTTTGTTTCAATTTCTTCCCCCTTCAACTCGTTCTTTTAACTTTCCTATCTCTCCTCCTGCATCTCTTCCTCCGCTTTCTTTTTCTTCTTCTCCTCTCCTCCTCCTCCTCCTCCTCCTCACCCCTTTCCTGATCCTCTTCCCTATCCTCCACCACCTTTTTTTTTTTTTTTCCTTTTTTTTTCCCCTTCCTT